>WNYA01001251.1:51898-82182 GCA_019512145.1 Engystomops pustulosus | reverse complement strand
ATTATAGTAGTTATATTCTTGTACATAGGGGGCAGTATTATAGTAGTTATATTCTTGTACATAGGGGGCAGTATTATAGTAGTTATATTATTGTACATAGGGGGCAGTATTATTGACTTTTATATTTTTTCATGCAAGAGGAGCTATATATTATATTAAATTTAAAATAAACAGCTGCACAGTGGAGTGAATAGAAGTAAGGGTGCTTTCCTTAACCCTTGTCCAATAATAAGTTCAGGTAATAAAACATGTAGCATATAAGGTAATGTCCAGTATAGCTCCATCCCTCTTGACTTCCGCATAAATCATGGTAAGTGATGAGACCATTCTGATTTCACAATGTGATGTAGAATATATGATTTCCCTTTAAGCTCCTATTGTGAAGTGTTTCGTCTCAGACACCTGTCTGTCATCCTGAGCATTAAACCAAACTGAATTAGTCGGCTTTTTACAGGACAAGGCACTTAACATGCCCCAGGAGAGAAGAAGGGTGAACACCAGGGACCTGAGCGGGAAGGACCATACAGGAATCGGGCGACGGATCTTAGTGCTCCCCGCACAGGCACATTATAAACGGACAATGACACTTACATGCCATCAGAGGGAAGAGGTGAACTCCAGGGTACATGAGCGGGGAAGCGACACACAGGCTATCGGTGCGCGCGATCTTAGTGACTCCCTGCACAGCACCATTATACACGGCAATGCACTTACATGCCCCAGGAAGAAGAAGGTGAACTCCGGGGACCGAGCGGGGAAGCGACAATGCAGAGATGGAACCGGAGCGCAGATATTAGCGACTCCCCGCACAGCGCATTTATACACGGACAATGCACTACATGCACAGGAAGAAGAAGGTTAACACCAGGGACTGAGCGGGGAAGCGACACATACAGGATATCGGGCGCAGGATCTTAGTACTCCCCGCACAGCACATTATACCGGACAATGCAATACATGCACCAGGAAGAAAAAGAAGAGGTAACTCAGGGCCCTGAGCGGGGACGACGACACATGCGGATATCAGCGAACATGCGGATCTTATGGACTCCCCGCACAGCCGCATTATCACGGACAAGCAATTACATGCACAGGAAGAAGAAGGTGACAACACCAGGGACTGAGCGGGGAAGCGACACATTACAGGATAATCGTGCGCAGGCAGGATATATGACTCCGCGACAGCGTATTATACACGGACAAGCACTACATGCACCAGGAAGAAGAAGGATTAATCAGGGGACCTGAGCGGGGAAGCGACACATGCAGGATATCTGGAACGCGATCTTAGTGAATCAAGGCACAGCGCGTTATACACGGACAATGGTGGTTCTGCTCCCACCATTAGTGTGGGGGTAGAAGAAAACAGCAGCACTACCAGAAGACATCACATGGTAACATCACAGTCACATCCTATGACGCAGGTAAGAAATTCTCTCCATTACCTTTAAAGGAAATCTACCACGAAAATCCATCCCAACAAACCAGGGACATTACTCATAGATCCAGGCACCAGGAATGTGGTATCTTCTTATATTTGGCATGCTTCCTTCTAAAATCAACTTTTACAATTATGCTAATGAGCCATAAGTGCTGTGGGATTGTTACCAAAGCTTCACAGGCTGTTCCACTGCGCAGGACCACCCTCCTCCACTGTGGGAGATAAGAACAGATAAAGGGAAGTGCTGAGGGGGAGACAGTGTAACAACCAGTGAAGGTACAGCACAGAGGGTCTCTGGTGACACCCCAAGAGCCCTTCTGACTCATTAGCATAATTATAAAAGTTAACATTAGAAGGAAGGAGGCCATGGATTAACACTATAAGAAGATTTCCCACATTCCGGGATATATGAGGAATGTCCCTGGTTGATGTTAGATTTTCTTTAAAATACAATCCAGGTTTGTAGCCGCTCATTGCCCCAGGCTTCCTCCGTGTCACCGCAGCCACCCCCCTCGCTACATTTACATAATGCAATTTGAACATAATCCACACATGAGGGCTCATCCACAAAGAGTGTTGATTAGTGTTTGTCGCCCTTTTGCACCCGCTTCTGCTATGAATTTCCATTGGGTTGTCCTGCCTCTTCCCACCCTGCGGCACATACTGGGGATGGATTTCTATAGGGATTGGAATGGGGGTAACATATACATCATATTACTATAGAGACACTTTGGAGAAGGGTCTTCTACAACAGAGAGAAAACTAAACCGGTTCTTTGTACTGTCAAATGGGCGGAGATAGTTTCCTTGCTTACTCCAGGACCAGCACTTGGAATAATAGCATCCTTATAAGTCGAGTCCTTTTCCATCCCAGTTGCACATTAGTCTCTTTCTGTCAGGTGGTTGGGTCCTGGTCTTAGCAGACAGCCAGGCCCCTCCCATATGACCGGGACAGACAAGGAAACTACGTAAACTACTGATGAGACAGTTCTGGAAGCAGTGAAGCAGCCGCCCATGAAAATACAAAATTGGACCTGAAGGTAGAAAATTGTCCTTTAAGCCCACCTTCCCTCTAGACCGCCCCGTGCGAATAAAAAGTAGTGAAAAACACTTGAAAAATGGGTCGGTAGATTCTATGGTACAAATACCATTGGAAATGGTGCATTGTACAAAAGCAGCTACGGGAAGTTCTATTTGGCTCTTGTGCTGTCAGTGTGGGCCGGGGGACTCGATGTACGGGGACAAGGGAGGACCGGGTTTGTTTTTTACATGCTCTATGTTGCAGTGTGCATTACTTTACTCGTTGGCTGACACCTTTGACTTGGGAGGACACTGGGGGCTAGGGAGAGCTGAACCGAATTAGGTTACCATGAAGTGTATCCCCACTGGTATCAGCCGTCATTGATGATAGTCACCCCATTAAATTCTCCGGCTAAGCGTTAAAGAACAGGTCCTACCCATCACTATTAACAGCTGTGAACGTCCTGGCAACGATAGTTGGTGTAACCTTAACCAGTTAGGCGGCACATGGATGGCACCATTTTGCTGTGGATTGTCGGGCCAAGAGCCTAGGAAAAATGTTCAGCAGCAAGCACATAGGCACCAGAAATGCTCCACATGCCTCCTCTGTGTACCCCCACTATCCTTGTCACTGCCGCTGCCCACTACTAATGCTCTTGGATTCTTTTTTTTCTCTTTTACCCCTCTTGTGCCACCTCTGGTCAACTGTGTACCCACTCCTGTGCACCCACTCCTTCTATAAACTGTGTACCCACTCTCCAATCACCTGGTATACATCCTCCTGCCACGTGTACCCACTCTTTGTACCACCCTCTTGTGTCACCTGTGTGACCCACTCCTCCCATACTGTGTATACAATCTTCCCAATTCCCTATGTATCACTCCTCATATGACCTGTTGTTCCACTCCTCCCTTACCTGTGTACCACCCTCCGCTTACCTCTGTATCCACTCCTCCTATTACCTGTGTATCCACTCTCCCAGACCTGTGTACCCACTCCTACCATACCTATGTATCCACTCTCCCATCACCGGTTATCCCACATTCCTCCGCCACCTGTGTTACCCACGCCTTGTGCCACCTCTGATGTCACCTGCCCGTACCCAACTCCCCTGTACCTGTGTACCCCACTCCTCCGATTACCTATGTATCCCTCCTCTATATCGGTGTACCACTTCCTTGTGCCCACACGGTCCCTGTGTACCCAATCTCCATCACCCTGTGTAACCCACTCCTCCCATTACCTGTGTATCCACTCCCTCCCATAACTGTGTTACCCACTCCTCCCATTACCGTGTATCCCACCTCCTCCCATTACCTGTTACCCATCCTCCCATTACCTGTGTATCCACTCCTCACCATTACTGTTAATCCACTCTCCTGCTACTTGTACCCACTCCTCCCATACCTGTGTACCCACTCCCCCATTACTCTGTGTATCACTCCTCCCATTACCGTGTATACACTCCTCCCAATTACCTGTGTATACTCCTCCTGCTACTGTGTACCACTCCTCCCATACCGTGTCTCCACTTCCTCCCGTGACGTGTACCCACGCCTCCCTTACCTGTTACCACTATTCCCATTACCTGTGTACCCATCCTCCATTGACTGTGTACCACTCCTCCCTTAACCTGTGTATCCATCCGCGGACCTGTGTACCACTCCTCCAATTACCTGTGTATCCAATCCGCCCATTACCTGTGTACCACTCCGCCATTACCTGTGTACCCAATCCTCCCATTAATGTGGATCCACTCCTCCCATTACTGTGTATCCACTCCTCCCGTGGACTGTGTACCCACTCTTGTGCCACCCGGTGTCACCTGTGTCCCACTCCCTGGGTCACCTCTTTTACCCTTCTGCTTTGTACTCGTGTGCCCATTTCTGCCATCACCTGTGTACTACTCCTTTTGCCAACTATGTGCAACCACTCCCTCCTGTGGAACAATTTGTGTTCCACTACTACTCTACCTGTGTACCCCACTCCTCGGGCCCACTCCTTGGACCCCAACACTTGTACAGGCAGAGTCCATAAAACCGATGGCAAGATCATGAGTGCGGGCCACAGTGACTATGGCGCAGGATTTCGTCCCGGTTCCTGCACTCCTGTGTTGGGTGGAGTCCTTCGCCCAATTATGAAGATAACAGAGTAAAGGTGACTGTAGACTCGAGCCGGAGTGGAATAACATTTCTCTCCGCTCTTTACACAATGCCTCGTTCTCAGCAACCAGTAATTAGGGGAACACGTGACCCCCTTGTGCTAGGAAAAACTACAGCTTTCTTCCTCCCACAATAAAAGAGCTAAGAAGCTTTTCATGTAACAGCTATCGGCTTCACCAGAGCAAGGGGAAATGCGATTACTGCGGCCATTATATACATTGTAGTAATCGTGATTCTAGGAAGGTTTAGTGAATAATGAAAGATATGAAACATAGATAACAGATACATAACAGATATAGAAAAGATGATAAGTTCTGTCATCACTTTGCAAGACCGCTGCTCTTATAAAGCTACAGATAGGTCTCTATGTACAATATGCCTTCTTAGCTTATCCTGCTATACAAACATGCGCTGCAGTAGGACACTATTACAATATGCCTTAGCTTATCTGCTCTATAACATGCTGCCTGCAGATATGACACTATGTACAATCTGCTCAGCTCCCCTGCCTTATATAAACAGATGGCCCTGCAGATAGGATAGTATGTACAATCTGCACAGCCCCTCCTGCTCTATAACATGCTGCCTGCGAGAGGACACTATGTACAAATCTGCTCAGCTCCTCCTGCTCTTATAACATGCTGCCTGCAGAGAAGGACAACTATTTACAATCTGTTCAGCTCCTTCCTGCTCTATAAACAAGCTGCTGCAGTAGGACCACTATTTACAATCTGCTTCAGCTCCTCCTGCTCTCTATAACATGCTGCCTGCAGATAGGACACAATGCTACAATGTACTCAGCTCACCCTGCTCTATAAATGCTGCCTGCAGATAGGGAAACTATGTACAATCTGCTCAGCTCCTGCTGCGCTCTAACATGTGCCTGCAGATAGGACAATATGTACAATATGCTCAGGCTCCTCTGCTCATACATGCTGCCTGCAAGAATGACACTATGTACAATCTATCAGCCCCACCTGCCTATAACATGCTGCTGAGATAGACAGTATGTACATCTGCACAGCCCCTCATGCCTCTTATAACATGCGCTGCAGATAGGACCACTATGTAACAATCTGCTCAGCTCTCCTGATCTATAACATGCTGCTGCGATAGGCACTATTTACAATCTGTAGCTCCTCCTGCTCTATAACAAGCTGCCTGCCCGATAGGAACTATTACAATCTGATCGGCTCATACTGCTCTATAACATGCTGCTGCAGATAGGACCAATGACAGGACTTCAGCTCCCCTCTCTATAAACATGATGCGCAGATAGGGCACTAGTGTACAATCTGCTCCAGCTTCCTGCGCGCTAATAACATGCTGCTCAGATAGGGCCACTAGTGTACAAGATGATCAGGCTCCTCCTGCTCTATAACATGCTGCTTACACATAGGACACTATGTACAATCTGCTCAGTCCTCCTGCTCTTAAATGCTGCATGCAGATAGGACACTATGTACAATCTGCTCAGCCCCCCCCCCTGCTCTATAACATGCTGCCTGCAGATACAAGCGCCTCCTGCTCTATCTAACATAAAACATTTCTACCCTTGTTTTCCTTTCAAACAATTTACAATATTTCAGCTCTACGAGGTCCTCCAGGATCATACAATGAATCCGTCAGGACCTTTCTCTCTAGAAGAGATGATTGTTGTAGTTACAGAAAGGTAAAGCGGCTAATTTTATCCTGTTCCTCTATAAATGCGCCAGGAGTTGTATCGATAATGTATCCAGTGACCACAACCGCTACTTTTTGTGCCACACAATTGGCAGCCGTCATTGGCTGGAGGGGCCGGGGGATGCTCTTTCCAGCCCCTCTGGGGACCAGGGGACATTATCTGATAGGAAAGGTTACGGTGGTCCGTGGTGATTTCTTTTCGCTGGCCTGGATGTGAGAGAGATCCATTAGTAAGCAGCGAGAGTTCTGGAGGAAGGTGACCCGGATTAATGTGCTGTATATTATAGGACGATGCAAAAATTCAGAGGCCCTCCCTGCCAATCCAGACAAAAGCTCCTTATAACCACAACTGTGGGCGCCGTCGCTTCCATCACTGTCCAGTACCTGATACTGACAGGTCATAGGATTCGGGTCCACAGACCTGTACAACACATGGGCAGCACCATCCTGTTGTACGCATGGAAAACGCCATTGGGGCACAATTTATTTAAAGGGGGGGTCGTCCAATTTCAGCAAATAACTGATATTGTTTGTGAAATGTTAAGTTCTACAATTTTAGTGTAAAATTAGTGTTTTTCGAGATCTCTGCTTGCTGTCCTTCTATAGAAAGCTTTACTGTTTACTTCCGTGGATAATCACCGGTCCCTGCAGTCATGTGATGTCACACAGGTGCACGGCTTGTTATATTGTTGGTCATGTGAGCAAACAGGATCCTGGTCATCATATCCCTGCCTCATTATATCACAGAGAGTAATCAGAGCTTTGTGTTATAACGAGCCGTGCACCTGCGTGACATCACATTGATCAGGGATATAATGAGCCGTGCACCTGTGTAACATCACATGACAGGGAGCTATAATGAAGACGTGCACATGCTGTGTGACATCACATGACCAGGGATTAATGAGTGGCAGCTGAGTAATTCACATGAACGGGATTATAACGAGCCTGCACATGTGTGACATCACATGACCAGGGATATAACCAGCCGTTACACCTGTGTGTGACATCACATGACCAGGGATTCTATAACGAGCTGTGCAGCTGTGGTTGTGACATCACATGACCAGGGATATAATAGCTGTGCAGCTGTGGACATAACATGAACAGGGATTGGGATATATAACGAGCCATGCACCTGCTGTGACATCACATGACCAGGGATATAACGAGCGTGCACATGTTGGACATCACAGCCAGGGATAACAAGCCGGTGCACCTGTGTGACATCACATGACCAGGGATATGATGAGCAGTGCATCTTTTTGACATCACATGACTGGGGATATAATGAGCCATGCACCTGTGTGACATAACATGAACAGGGAAATAATGAGCCACCATGTGCATGTGTGACTAATGACCATGGATTTTATGAGCCGTGAGACTGCGTGACATCAATGACCAGGGTATAACAGCCGTGCACCTGTGTGACATCACACGACAGGATATAACAAGCCGTGCAGCTGTGGGACATCAATGACCAGGGAGATAACAAGCCCGTGCACCTGTGTGACATCACATGACCAGGGATATAACAAGCCGTGCACCTGTGTGACATCACATGACCAGGGATATAACAAGTCTACATATATAGTAAACATCATCATTATAAACTGATGTCTACAGGTTAATTGTTGATGGAGGGTGGGTCTGAGTGTCCATAGATCTCCTGTTCGAAATGGATCGTGAACTTAACTCAACCAACTTCATTGAATCTACAGCTAAAACGTTCTACAGATAAAGTAAACATCAACATTACAAACTGACGTCTCCCGGTTAATTGTTGATGGAGGTTGGACCTGGTGGTTCCATAAGACTCCAGTTTGACAAAGGACCTTGGGATCAACATAACCAACTTCACTTGAAACTCCAGCCAAACTCTTCTACAGATATAGTAAACATCAACATTACGAACTGACGTTTCCACGTCATTTGTTGGTGGAGGGTGGACCTGTTGGGTCCATAAGACTCCAGTTTGACAATGGACATTGGGATCAACTTGACCAACTTCACTTGAATCTCCAGCCAAACTATACAGATATAGTAAACATCAACATTACAAACCAATGTCTACGGGTTAATTGTCTTGGCTGTAGAAATCCTAATTTGTAACGTCCAACTAGATCTGCATTAGCAATTCTTTTCGAAGACCAGCTCTGGCCACCCGGCAGACTGTCCGCTTGACTGGCAGGTGGAATATTTTTTTCCACGCTGACCCTTCTAGAGAAAACAATTCTCCTTCCGCCTCTCGCCAACCCGTTCTCCGCTCAGTCTTTTCATCACTTTTCCTGAGGGACGCCCAACAAAGTATTGGTTTCCTTAGCATTTCCACCACCTATGTCAATTAAAATAAGTCAGAGCTGATTTATGGGAGGGAGAACGGGAAGGCTATGTTTTGTACCACATAATTGTCCCTCCTGGCATCTGAGAACCTGGTGCCATGCTAAATAGCCGAGATTAATAATTCAATACATTCATTTATTATTCGGGATAAATAATACATTATTGTAGAAACATTTTCCTTTATGCCATTTATTTAGTATTACAGGAATATAGAGAGAGACGAGCGTTCATAAGTTACACAGTGATTTTTATTTTTTTTTTTTTTTGGGGTTTTTTTTTTTTTTTTGATGAAGACGACTGCTGGGGAGAAACCGGGGAGGTATTTGATGATCTCTGTGGGACGCGAGAGGTGGTGACCTCCGGGCAGATCCTGTCTGGTGCCTGGAGATTATCATGGACCCAGCGCAACACAATTTATGTAAAATATTCAACAAAAAAGCGGTGGTGAGCATCCGAGAGACAGAAAGTCCAATCTTATCCTCTGTAATTAGACCACAGAATCCCCAATTGTCCCTGAACTTTCTTTGGTGCACATTTCCTAGAATGAAAATCAAGTATCTTCAGTGACTATATTAACCATACAACCAGCTGCGAAGCATCACTGAGATCACATAGGATCCAAATCCAGATTATCAATAAGGTTATGTAATTGAGGAAATATCAGTGATGCCACCAGTATCGATTGAATGGGTTGGGTGCATTATCAGTGATGTCATCAGTAATCCAATGAAAGGGTTGGGTGTAATATCAGTGATGTCATCAGTATCCAGTGAATGGGTTGGGTACATTATCAGTAATGTTATCAGTATCCAGTGAATGGGTTGGGTACATTATCAGTAATGTCATCAGTATCCAATGAATGGATTGGGTGTAATATCAGTGATGTCATCAGTATCCAGTGAATGGGTTGGGTACATTATCAGTGATGTCATCAGTATCCAGTGAATGGATTGGGTGCATTTTCAGTGATGTCATCAGTATCCAGTGAATGGATTGGGTGCATTTTCAGTGATGTCATCAGTATCCAGTGAATGGGTTGGGCGTATTATCAGTGATGTCACCAATATCCACCGAGAGGATTGAGTATATTATTGACTTTGTCACCATTGTGAATAAGTTTGGGTTTATTACCCAAATTGTTGACAGTATTCAGTAAATACCTTACCTTAAATAAGTGATGTCACTACTCTCCAGTGAATGGATTGGGTGCATAGTCAGTGAGGTCACTACTCTCCAGTGAATGGATTGGGTACATAGTCAGTGATGTCACTACTCTCCGGAACTGCAAATTGGGTACTAGTCAGTGATGTCACTACTCTCCAGTGAATGGATTGTGCATAGTCGGTGGGTACTACTCTCCAATGAATGGATTGGATGCATTAGTCAGTGATGCACTACTCTCCAGGTGAATGGATTGGGTGCATAGTCAGTGAGGTCACACTCCCAGTGAATGGATTGGTTGCCATAGTCAGTGATGTCACTTACTCTCAGTGATGATGGGTGCCTAATAGTCCATGATGTCATATAACACTAAACCTGAACCTCGTGCTATAAATTTCTAAAAACGTTTTGCTGGTTTTTTTTTATTAGACTTTCGAAGAATGCCTTTTCACTACTTTTTCCAAAATCGTATCCTTTCATTGCCTCTCACGAGCCTCAGCCGTTGTGATAGGATATGGTCACAGAGATACTTACATTTCCTGTTAAGATAATGTGAATAAAACCTCTTTAACATTGATGATATTCATAGTTGAAGTCTATAGTCACCAAATCTATAATATTAATATTAATGATTTTCCTTCCTTTATTGCCTATCATTAAGCGGTGAATATGGTTTTTGGAAATGCCAACGCCAATCACAGCTATCTGCGGTACAATAAAATATGTACATCGTGTTCCCGGGGTGAATTATTGAAATATCATTGATCTGCACCTTTCAGATGTTGTGACGTTTTTGGCCAATACTAGAAAGACCAAATTACCGACATTAATGTTCCTAAAGGATTTGCTCGTGTCGTTACATTGTCAAAGAGACGGACACAAAGATCCATTTCCTAAGAACTTTTTGCCTCCATGTGAGCATCACCTTCGAATGTAGGTCAGTGCTCACCAGCCTCGGTTAATGCCTTCTCATTGACCTATCTGTTAAGGTTTCCCCCTCTTGGTCATTTATAATGTACCGGTTATCATTACCTGGGAGTTTTTTAAGATTCTGAAATCCTCTACAGTACAAAGGTAACTTCCGTAGTTCATTACTCCCAGGACGACTTCCTTGAAGAAGGTTAATGAGTCACTCGGGGGGGGCGGTCGCTAAGGACTGAGGAGCTCAGCAAGACGATGCTGCCTACGTTGGCCATTAAAGAGAACTTTCACGCCTTCCGAACTCATCTTCTGATCTTCGAGAGGCAACGCACCCACTGATCTGATCTGATTATCAAATGTTAGAATGTTTTCAAGCCCACACCATTCCCAAGGACGTCATTTTTGATCTCATGTCAGATGGGTAATGTTAAGCTTTCTGGGCCTGCCCATGAGATCCAACTAACAGTGGGGAGATAAATGGGCATGTTTGAGTAGGGAACTTACTTCATATGAATTGCAAATTAGATTGCGTCAGGTGGTGGTCCTAGTCTTTCCATCTGATATAAAGATATGAAGATAGTGGTTGGGGGGCTAAAAGAGCAAATAAATAAGAACTGTGTCAGACATAGGGAATGATGGTGTTGGTGGACGGGTAGGTGAAAGGTCTGGCAGGCCAGCATACGAGTCAGCCACATATGTTGTATAGCTTCGAAGACATCTCTGGTAGCTAAATCAAAAATCAATAATGTCAAAAATGCCATTTATATGCATAGTGCCTAAAACAAATTTCAAAAATATTTTAAGGTCCATTGTGTGAACATCTAACAATACGAGAGCAGAGTGGCCTAATAAACACATTGGTAAGTCAATTATGCGGAGCGCCTCACACTGTGGGGCCTGTGATGCTGGCATTGGCCGGCCTGTACGCCATCTGGAGCAATAGTGTCACCACTTAAAAGAGTTCCTGAGCCAGTTAGATAAATGATTCTAGTGGTGGCCCTCCATCATGTTAGCATATCACACCAGCGTGCCTAAGGTTGGGTTTTCTTTATCGAGACCTCTCAACTGATATTATTTGTCAGCAAATAGACAATTTTTTTGAGCTGGACCACTGAGACCCAGTCATTTGTTAAAAACCATTTGAGGATCTTTGTGGTTTTTCTAGTTGGGCAGTCCTACAATGAATCATTAGCCCCATGTACCATAAGTTGAAGATATATGTCACAAAAAATTCTTGACAGGAACATGCAAATGCCTGTAAATATTAAATCTAGCAATTCCAAAGTCCAGCCTGTCTAGTAGTAAGGTAGGACGGTTTATAGGGGTTGGCCCCCTCCTTTTTCAATAAATCTATTAAATAGATATTCTCTTTGGACCTGTGTCTTTGCCCCTTGATAGCTCAGCCTTATCTGTCTCAATTTGATGCCATATGCAATACACACAGTTCCTCTATCCAATCTAATCTAATGGGAGAGTAATTATGGAGTCTCATACTGTGTCTACGGACCAGGACAAGGAAATAAGACGGTGGTGTGAGTGGAATGAGTCATAAATATTTCACAGCTCCTCCTATTCAGCGGGAGCTCAAACATGGTAAACCAAAGAGCTTAGAGCGTTCGCCACAGCACAAAAAGTACGTATCTGGAGCTGATTACTTGATCACAATTCAAAATTAATATTAGGCAGGAAAGCACATGGGCAATTATGGTAAAAGGTTGTCAACCTTTAAACTACCAACCAACAATCAGATGGTCATAGGGTGTGGTGATCTCTAACCTCTATTGGTGAAAAAAAATAAGAATTCGAAAAAAATAGTATATAATTATAATAAACACAATGTAATTGAACACATGTATAATTCGTATTTCTTTTGCATCTGGATCAATATCTTTCTAGTTCATCATTTCAGAGCTACAAAAGGACAGCATGTTTGATGGGTTCCGTACCACAGTCTTGGGATTTCTAGCGGATATATCAGGCTATATATTACTTATTATCCAGCAACAATAATTGCAGTGAATGCTGACACACTGGAGACACTCCGGCTATCCACCTAAAGATCATACAATTGCGTATTCCTTAATGGATGTTAAGTTGAATGTTCCACTTTATTAAACATAACTGTCAGCTTCCGAAGGTACACAGGGGAAAAATGCATTTTCAAGTCTTAGTTACTGTCAATTAATGATGACACATTTTGAACATGCATTTCTCCCCCTTATAAATGTTCTCGGGATTTTTTTCTCCTTTGTGCTGCAATTTTAGCAAGTGATGACGGTTGCAGCAGAGTTTGGTGAAGCCGAGAGAGGAATAAAACTATCTGGAGAACGCTTGATGTCGTTAGGCAAGGATAATGTAAAGTTTTATAGAAAATTTCATTATCACTTAGTTACCAACCCCTTCATTTCCCTTCCTGCCTTTAACCCCACTACACATGCTCCTCAAACATTGGTCTGCCAGGCAAGGCTGGGGATGTGCGTTTTTGAGTTACCAAGTAAAGCTTACATTTTCTCCATGTACGTAAATTTCAAAAATTTGACAAAAATAAGAAAGGGGTTGTCTCCCCTCTCCTACTTAAGCCATAGGGCAACCACCAGCCTTTAAGGTGGACACATTCAGATTCATCCTAAGCCATGATTTTGGAGGATGTATTGGCACACTGTGTACAGTAATGTGTATGGAGCGGGTCCCAACTTACACAACCCATGTATATTAAAGTACAATTGGAAGAAAAAGATGCAACCAGGGATGTCAAAGCAACAACTTATCCCATTTTCTCTTGAGGAAAAACAACATTTGGCCAAATCCAAGTGTGCATGTCTATGGGGAGCTAGTTGGAGTCGTTGTGGAGTGCACACAAGGGGATCAGACTCCTAAAGGTATAGTTACTTTTATGGTTTTCATTATACTTTGAATAGTTGTCTTCTATAGTGGGACTATCGTGTCTATAAACTAAAAACGCCAACCATAACTTGACATCTTGACCAGAAAGGGACAACCACAAGTAACAAGTAAACAAGGGGTGAGCAGACCCCGAACCTGCGCCAGAAGATTCGAGTTCGAAATTGGGTTCAGGCCACCGGGGACACCTGTGAATGGTCTTGGACCTCCGATCACGGTTGTTAACCCCTTTTATCTAGCATCGCGACCGAATACATAACAAAGAGCGACTGGTCCAAGGAACATGCCGGTGCTTTGCCAGCAGCATTTTATAGGGTCGACACTTGTATGTCAGCACTGATTGCAGGTCTTAACTGTGGGTGGTGAGTGATGGATCGGGTTAGGGTAACACGAACATGAGCCAATCTTTCAGATCTGCCAAACTCAGGAACTTGGACCAGCGGATCACCCTAGTAGTAACCCTTACAGAATCGATCCGATAGTGATATCTAATCCACACCAAACTGTTGATATTTTGGGAATCTCACAGCCGCTGTGCAACGGCCACAGCCAACATCCAACCAATATGCCAGTTCATACAGTGACACTCAACAGTAGTGGACGGACCACCGTAAATACTGCATTGCCGGCGACGTGTAAAAAAGGTAAATCACAGTCTTTACGATATTATATAAGAACATGGACTTTTCCCGGCAAACTTGTCCTAATGTATATCCCTTCTTACTACGTCCTTCCATACTTAATATGCAATTGGCTTTCCACAGTCGCAAGGGGTAACATTATTTGTGACTTGACAGGCCAAGTTGAGACAGAGAGATTTGAGACTGTGGATGTATGAAACTTATCATTATTGAATATGTCAGCCGCTGAAGACCCTTCTGAACGCAGTTGAGACGATTTTTATGAATGCGCGGAAGGGTCTCAGACTGCAAAGGACCCAGTCACATAGTAGAAGGTCTGACTATGGCTGGACAATCAACGCTCTAATGATTGTTCTGCTGTTTCCAATGTAGTCAATAAGATGAGAAATCAATTTGTTTATCAGGATTAGAGTCTCTCGGGTCTGGTTTTTCCAGAAATCCCCCTTCTCTCCATGGACATAACAGCAGAGAGTGGCAGAGTTCCAGATTTGATAATGAGTCCTTAATGAAAGAGCCAAAGGGGGAGGCTGTCAATAATGCAGCATTTGCATCGGATCAATGAGGTTGTGATTAGGGAATGTTGAAACTTGATGGAACGCACCTATGGAGGTTCCTTAGTTTGTTAGAAAAGTCTGTAATGTTTAGATTATTTATATGAGTTGTGCTTGTAATTTAGTATAGGGTGAAGTGCTAAGAAAGCACATGAGGTGATCTATCTGGGTAAACACCTCCTCCACAGGATCCCAATGCATCCTTATTTTCATGCATATTTTTCCACTCCCGTTCATGCATTACAGTTAGGTGTCTATTACAGTTGAAAGAGGACTGGTGTTGCCCATTATCTAAGATTGTGTTTCTAGACTGAAAATTGCCTTATTGGGTGGAAGGGCACCTGAAAGTTATGTTCAGGTTCAATCAAGCCCAAATACTCACACACGTAATCGTCTATTTTTTCCTATGATAATCAATCCAAATATGTCATTAGGGTGTTGGAAAAATTCCCTTGGGTAAGTGTATGCAAAGGATCTTTGTGTCAGGTCGGCACGCACACCCGACGTTATAAATGACGGATCAAAGAGGCAACGCCCACCAATTGGTCGGAGAAAGCACCGATCACTGGTTCTCGAGCTGAACTCCACAACCCATCAGATGAGGTCTGGGTTTCGGTCGAGGGAACCCAACCGGCAAATGTGTAGAGCTGAACATTGTGTTTTGGGTCAGTTCATTACTGATAGTTTTTCTTTTTCCCAATTCGATATTAAAACTTATTGCCTATTTCTCCCCAGACTTTTCTCACGCAGTGCAGATGATCACTTAAATGGCGTCCATTCGGTGTCCTACCTCACAGAAATATGAGCCAATATTACATTTATTATTACAAAAAGGTATGCTACAAATGCCTTCAACTTGATCTACGGCAAGGACTCGTGACCCCAAGCCTGCATGGCCCTTCTGATTGCAGAGTCAACCAAGGAAATCCTCTTCTTACAGATCCCTAGCAGCCATGGAGAACCGTCTGGAATTATTTAAAAGCTGTGAGCTATCACATCTATCGAATATTAATGAATAATAAACAGGCAGTGTACAGAGAATCTGATTTTAAAGGAAATCAATATAAACTCACGTAACAAAGCCTTTGACAATCACCTTGGATGGGTGGAGTAATATCTCAGCTTCCACTACCAAAAGATTAGTAAAGCATACTGAATCGGAACGTGTGGCTTAAGAAAATCCATAAAATTACCTCAATGTATCATAGATGCCGGCATCATTGGGTGAGACCCCACCCCCCCCGCCTTATGACTAGAACAAAGATGGAGAAGCTATCTCAAGGGGTAATTTTGCAGAAGGGACTTTCCAGAGATTGATGAGACAGATAAGATTAGCAAAACCTGCCAGACAAATCGATGAATGATATATCAAACTCCTATCAGAAAGATGATGCCACGATATATCAGCGGCCTGTAACCCACCAGGCTTTAGGGGCTGACAACTCAGGTGTGGATCATGTGGCATTGGCGTCAAAGAGCCACAGAGATGGAACTTCGTCTAAACTCGTTATTCTTTCTTCTGGGGGTGAGGTGTCAAACAAGGATTTTGTTTATATTCTGGAGGAGGATTTTTATACATCTTGTTTTTGCCTTAGATTGACATAACTTGTGCTTAACATACAGATTGAGACCACAGATGGGACAGAACCATGAGGAAATTCACAACCTAGATCATTGGAAGAAGTCAATCAGAGACGTTATCGAGGGACACCGCAGAGCCATCTGATGAGATTCGTTGACTTATAAGGCACTGGTCTACAAAAAGCCTTACTTACTACTCGAACTGGTACTATGTACTCCCACTTGGATACTATGTACCACTGCTCCTCTCAGGGAGCTTCCTGCAGTGGCCGAAGGGACAACTTCTCTCTGGTTCTTTTCGTATCTCTCTGACCACAATCTCTCTCCTTCTCTTGATCTCTCTTCTCCTCTTCCCATCAGTGTCAGGTTCCTCGGGGTTCAGTCCCAGGTCCCAGTTTTCCAGTCCCAGTTTCCAACTAAACTTCCCTAATTGGGAAAACCATCAGCAGATTTGGTTTCAAGTGTCATCTTTGTGCCGATGATACCCAGCTGAATACTTTTGCACATAACATCACCCCGGCCTTACTGCAGAACACCAATGATTGTCTATCTGCTGCTCTAAACATTGTAACTGAACCTCTAGTCTTTCCACCATATACGAACCAAGCCCAAACTCTGAACTCTCCAATTCTATACAATTTTTCTTAACCCAGACGACAGCAGAACCAATGTCTTGGAAGACTCGGACCTCTCATTTTCAAGTATATACAATCGCCGCGGTCCTGCTTATGGCACTCAAAAAACATTCAGGAAATCCATTTTCTAACAATGGAAACCTCAAACCTTAATTGCGCTCTGAAGAATTCTGGTCTCGACTAAATAACTAACCATACTAGGCTATCTACCAGACTACACAGATTACCTCCAGTTTATGTCAATCACTGACTTGTTTTTCTGTCGCCGAATTTAATTCAAAAATAATAACCCTCATCCCCAAAGCCCTGCAGAGTGCTGCCACTCCATACCTTCCACCTTCATATAAAAACATTGCCCAGCTGGGTTCTTTGATATTCCATGATCTAAAAGTATTCTCTCTTTATTTCAAACAATTACCATTCATGTCTCCAGGACTGATCCAGGTGCACCAATTCTTAATAACACGCCCTACTGTACTATCCAACGAACACCCAACTTACACAAAAGCTTAGATTAGCCTAAAATACCACCTCTTCCATAGGCCTATAAACGAGTCAAAACTCTGGTCAATTACATGTGCATTGGAAACAATCTCCACGAGTTAGACCTGGCATGATTTCGCTCAGTTTGCCATATGTTTCATTGGAGCTTATCCTAAATGCAAAATTGTGACGTGGCATTTTACAGAACTGACACCCATGAACGGTGCCAGCACCGCTGGTGGACGTAACGGTGGATGGGCGGAGGTGGGGAGGCGGGTGGTGAGTGATGAGAGGGATGCAGAACCCAAAAAACTTCTGGCTGAAGAGTCCATGGATGGCAACTGAGTTTGCAGTTTGGGAAGGGACCATCCATTGCGCTCAACACTTATACTTAAACAAACCCGTTAATTTTGGGTCCATGAATTGGCTTTCTATGTAAATCATGAAAGTTAAGCTCTAGATCCCTTATTGCTTTTATCGATCATATTTTTTAGGACCCCAAAACCTAAAAACCAATCATAAACTTTTCTCTAATGCTCGTAAAACCCCTTAACACCATCCTCCCGCCACCCCCCTCCCCCCAGCGGTAAGATTGTGGAGAGATCAGATGAAAAATGCATTTCTCATTAGTTCCCCGTTTCCTACAAGCTTTTCTCCGGTTCACTCTGACCTTTCTGAGAGTAGCAGTCTTCTCTAGTGCGCTTGCAAAAACAAACGCCCGAGCCTTCCATCGGATGTTTTGGGGCTGAAATACATCCTTCCTTTCACATAGTAATTGAAAAAGGAAATCACTGGGCACAGGAAAAAGATTATGAAAAGTTCACAAGCTGTCAGAGGTTTTTTTTCTTTTGTTTTGTGTTTTTCGTACTTTTTTCTATGATAGGAGAGGGCGGAGATGGAGGAGAACAGATGGACGAGAGGGCTCTGCCTAGGAATAAAAGACTCACTGTGCAAAAGTCAGCCCTTGAGTGCAGTTTCTTCCAAGGTGTAATTGTGCGAGGCTCAGTGTGAAAAACACCTTTCATGGCATCTGAAAATAATTAACAATGTTGCCTTTAAGATCTAGGAAAGATGGCAACAGAAGAACCCGAACGAGATATCTAGGGAATGATGGGCTCAGGCAAATACAGAGGATTGGGAGACGCATAACATTGCCCCTGTACATAGGGGGCAGTTATATGTAGTTATATTCGGACTAATAGGGGCGGCAGTATTATAGTAGTTAATTCCTGTACATTAAGGGGGCAGTATTATAGTAGTTATATTCCTGTACATAGGGGGCAGTATTATAGAGTAGTTATATCTGTACAAGGGGGCAGTATATAGGAGTATATTCCTGTACATAGGGGGCCCAGTATTATAGTAGTTATATTCTTGTACATGAGGGGCAGTATTATAGTAAAGTTATATTCCTGTACAAGGGGCAGTATTAGATAGTGTATTCGACATAGGGGGAGTATTATAGTAGTTATATTGTAATCAGGGACAGTATTATATAGTTATATTCCTGTACATAGGGGGGCAGTATTAGTAGTTATATTCCTGTACATAGGGGGGCAGTATTATAGTAGTTATATTCTGTACAAGGGAGTATTATAGTGTTTATTCTGTCATAGGGGGCAGATTATAGTAGTTATATTCTTGTACATAGGGGGCAGTATTATAGTAGTTATATTCTGTACATAGGGGCAGTAGTATTATAGTAGTTTATTATTCTTGTACACTAGGGGGCAGTATTGAGTATTATGTAGTTATATTTTGTCATAGGGGGCAGTATTATAGTATTATATTCTCTGTCATAGGGGCAGTATTATAGTAGTTATATTCTTGTACATAGGGGGCAGTATTATAGTAGTTATATTCTGTACATAGGGGGCAGTATTATAGTGTTATTCTTGTACATCAGGGGGCAGTATTTAGTAGTTATATCTGTAATAGGGGGCAGTATTATAGTAGTATATTCTTGTACATAGGGGCAGTCTTATAGTAGTATATCGTACCTAGGGGGCAGTATTATAGTAGTGATATGTACATTATGGGGGCACGTATATAAGTTATACTTGTACTAGGGGGGGCAGTATTATAGTAGTTATATTCTTGGATAGGGGGGCAGTATTATAGTAGTTATTTCTTGTACATAGGGACAGTATTATAGTAGTATATATTCTCTGTACATAGGCAGTATTATAGTAGTATATTCTTGTACATAGGGGGCAGATTATAGTATTTATTTCTGTACATAGGGGGCAGTATTATAGTAGTTATATTCTGTGTTACTAGGGGGCAGTATATAGTATTATATTCTCTGTAATAGGGGGCAGTAGTATTATAGTAGTTATAATTTCTGTACATAGGGGGCAGGAGTATAGTAGTTATATTGGACATAGGCAGATATAGGATCAGGTGGGGACAGTATTAAGTAGTTATATTCTTGTACATAGGGGGAGTATTGTAGTAGTTATATTCTGTACATAGGGGGCAGTATTGATAGTAGTTATATCCTGTAATAGGGGAGCAGTATTATAGTAGTTATATTCCTGTGTACATAGGGGGCGTATATAGTAGTTAGTTAGTTATATTCTTGTACATAGGGGGCAGTATTATAGTTAGTTTATACTTGTAATAGGGCCGGCTCGAGTCAGAGCAGTATTATAGTAGTTATATTCTGTAAATAGGGCAGACAGTATATAGTAGTTATATTCCATGTACATAGGGGGCCGTATTAGTAGTAGTTATATTCTTGTACATAGGGGGCAGTATTATAGTAGTTATATTCTGTATATAGGGGGCAGTATTATAGTAGTTATATTCTGTACATAGGGGGCAGTATTATAGTAGTTATATTCTTGTCCATAGCGGGGCAGTATTATAGTAGTTATATTCCTGACATAGGGGGCAGTATTATATTATTATTATATTCTTGTACATAGGGGGCCAGTAGTTATAGTAGTTTATTATGTACATAGGGGCAGTATTATTTAAAATGTAGTTATTCCTGATACATAGGGGGCGTAGTATTATTTACAGTAGTTAGATTCTGTACATAGCGGCAGTATTAGTAGTTATCTTCTGTAAGGGGGCATTATGTCATAGGTATGATTAGTTTAGTAGTTTTGTACATAGGGGGACAGTATGTATTAGAGTCTATATTCTTGTAGCAGTAGCTGTGAGCGCCAGTATTATAGTTATTCATTCTGTACATAGGGGGCAGGTATTATAGTAGTTTATTCTTGTACTAGGGGGCGTATTATTATGAGTTATCTGCCTGTACATAGGGCAGTATTATAGGTGTTATATCACGTGTTAATAGGGGGGCAGTATTATAGTATTATATTCTGTAATAGGGGGGGGCAGTTATTTAGTAGTATATTCTTGTACAATTTAGGGGGGGGACAGTATATAGTAGTTATATTCTTGTACATGGGGCAGTAGTATAGTAGTACTATTCCTGTACATAGGGGGCGTATTATAGTAGTTATATTCTGTAAATTAGGGGGCAAACGGCGATTATAGCTAGTTATCAGTCTTGTACATAGGGGGGGCAGTATTATAGTAGTTATATTTTGTGACATTAGGGGGCAGTATTGTAGTAGGTTAATATTGTTACATAGGCGGGCAGTTTATAGAGTATATTATATGTACATAGGGGCGATATTTTATTATTGACTTTATATTTTTTCATGCAAGAGGAGCTAATATCTATTATTAAATTTAACAAAACAGGCCTGTCACAGGTGAGTGACATAGAAGGATGAAAGGGTGTCTTTCCTTAAACCCTTGTCCATAATACAAGTTCAGGCTAATAAACATGTAGCATATAAGGCAATTGTCCAGTATAAGCGCCATCCTCTTGGACTCCGCATAAATCATGGAAGTGATGAGAGACCATGTATCTGATTTTCACATGTGATGTAGATAGTATGATTTCCCTTTAAGCTCCCATTGTGAAGTGTTTCGTCTCAGACACCTGTCTGTCATCCTGAGCATTAAACCAAACTGAATTAGTCGGCTTTTTACAATTGTTATAAAGCTTGGAGGGTTTTTTTTTCTTTTGCCTGCCTTAATATGCAAACCTCATGGTCTATTAAAAAGCATTGATGCTTTGCTAAATCAGCATAAATTCTAAGTGCTAGTTCTGCGCAATGGATTCGGCAGCTATATGATCCGTTTCATACTAAGGAAGCTGGGAACACGTTCCTCTGCAGCGCTGTACTTTTCAGTCATGGCAATATTATTGTTACTGTACTCAAAAAATTGGATCCAATCCTCTGCTATTACTGGCAATAGTCATATCGGACCACCGGGTCCAGTGCGCCCACCTATCAACTATCTTGGTAGACCTTTCCGACGATGTGGCACTAAATGTGATATTAGGACTAGCGCTTAGTCCTTCCATCTTCCATTGAAGATCAAAGAGTTGTTGACCTAAAAAATTTTCGACAATTTGAAATGCTAATTTTCATTTGTTACATTTAGAACATCTGGAAGACAAATGTTTCCTACTAAACTAATGTCCGGCGGACTTCAGTGCACATTTCAAAATGGCCCCCAAAAAATTGGAAAGTGCCCCAAAAAACTCAAAAAAGAATGAAAAGGAAGAAAAATAATGATAAATGACCCCCTTTATTCTTGACAATGAATTGAAGAAGATCAGAGATGCAAAGTGTAGAAGACTACACCGGATATTCTGAACATGAACACCTAGATCTGGGTGGGTTAAAGGTACAGGCAGTCCCCGGGTTACATACAAGATAGGTTCCGTAGGTTTGTTCTTAAGTTGAATTTGTATGTAAGTCAGAACTGTATATTTTATAATGGTAGATGCAGACCAAAAAAAAATGTTGGCCCCAGTGACAGTCGGAGTTTCAAAATATTTTGCTGTAATTGGACCAAGGATTATCAATAAAGCTTCATTACAGACACCTTACAGCTGATCATTGCAGTCTGGGACTATAGTAACATCCAGAGAGGTCACCAGAGGTCACAGTGGGCAGAGGGGTCCGTCTGTAACTAAGAGTCGTCTGTAAGTCAGATGTCCTTAAGTAGGGGACCACCTGTAGTGAGGAATGGACCAGTTCAGGTTTCAGTTTGCCAATTCAGGCCAAACTCGAACACCCACCAGTAGTAACACCCGCGATCAGTGTTGCGTGTCTGCTGCCATTTTCCCTAGGACCGTCACTCCTGGAGATGTCTAGAGAACTTTTAGATAAGAGATCTGCACCCACGTTGGCTAAGGTATAAAGTACATTACAGACTTCTTTAAGGTCCTCATACAAATGTGGTTAATGTTCGCCAAAACTGCTTATTTTGGCAAACCATATGGTAGATGGTTGGTTGGATTTGCCTAAATTCCAAGTTGGTTGGTTCTTCTCTCATTATGAATCATAAGCTCCCACTTGATGCATCTGGCAGAGGATTATTTTCCTAAAGGGGGACATTTCTCCACTCTTTCCAAGTCATGGCTCTACTGCCAAGATGATTCCGAACCTGAAGCTCCATAGTGTAAGTGTCCACGAAGGCCAATAAGTGGCTACGGTGGTCACTGAAACAGGAGGAGCAAAGTCAACCTCACTGAGAACATTAACCCTCTTTCTTCTTTTGCCTCGGTGGTCAACTGACCTCCAACACTTCATGATTGAATTTAGGGAGCTGCAGTAATATTTTTTTATTTTTTTTAGTTTGTTTTTATATTTGTTATTATTCTCTCCGCCCCCTTTGAGTTTTCCGATATAACTGATATATAAAAAACATGCGAGTGGAGTGAATGATGCACAGTAGTGCGATCTCCCTCCAAGAAACAAGAAAATTTTGTCCAATGGGACTCTCACCTGATCAATGATCAGTATCAGCATGTAAAGATAAAGTTTGTCATGATTAAGAGCGGGGTTTCCGCTCGAAACGCGTAGACGTTACCCATGTTTGGGCACCTTTTATGGAGATTTAGTATTAGAAATAAAATCATTTGAATTCGGAAAAAAAAAATTGGCTGGACCGTGACCTTTTCATATTGGATGTAAAGATAAAGTCACAGGTATCCGGCAGCTCGTCTTGTGCAAACGTCCCGTCCTCCGTGTTCCAGGGTCACCCGGGGAAGGTTTTCCAACGTAATGATCCAACTGATGCTCCACATACAGGTGGCTTTGAGCGCTCAAGGATACTCCGGACTCCCGATATATATTATTGATATCGGATTTGATTAAAAGACTTAAAATATATTGCAACGCGTTTCGGTCCGGTACTCGGACCTTTGTCATATATACGAATTGCCTGACGAAGGTCCGGGTACCAAACCGAAACGCATTGCAATATATTTGTCTTTTAATCAATAAAATCCGATATCAATAATATATATCGGGAGTCCGGAGTATCCTTGAGCGCTCAAAGCCACCTGTATGTGGAGCATCAGTTGGATCGTTACCGATATAACTGATGAATCATATAAAGATTACATGAACACTTGGCCATAATAAGATTGTCCATGAAGAGATACTGTAGGGTAGAACAACTTCAAGTAGCCACCACTGAAGATGGACTATTGCCAGCTTTCAAGCAGAAGTCTACTTGGTCAACAAGTGGCCAACTACTCTATCTCTCTTGTATCTCTCTGCATGTTTCTAAATTCAGCTCCAATGTTATTTTCCAGTAAGTTTGTTTGCTCTTCAATCTCACTATAACATTCCCATTTCACACCAATAACAATCAAAGGCAGCGTCGTCTGCGCCAGCTCTGAGGACAATTACCAGCGGTTAATGCTCCTCAAATCATTGGCAGACTATCTCGTTCCCGTGTCTGACCTCCTCTATCTTCCTCATCTGCCTCTTTATGTCTTTATTACCTCGCCGCTCTCTTCATTACTTCACATGTTTGCATGCATTAACATTCATTTTCCTACCGGTTTCCACGCGCTAACTTATATCTAAGGCGCCCATAAATTAGCCCTTATCGTTAGACTCTCTGCTGAAGATTCCCGGATATTCTTCTCTCTGCTTAAAAGAAATTAAAGCCAAAAATATCTTTATCAACTTTTGCCGCTATTGGCTGAGGTCACGGTGTTAATCCCTGCCTTCATTTTATTTAGACTCCGAGATTCCCAGTGGAATTCCTTCGGTAATAAATTGAAATAAATGAGCGCCCATAAAGGGTCCACCACCTTCAGATGACTTTAAAGGGCTCAATTATAAACCCAACTCTTAACTCTTTGGAATTTTTCCATTCTTAAATACTTGTTTCATGTGTGATGGAACATGCTAGTTATAAGTGTGGCAGACCCTACTGATGGACTATGCTTGCTTCATGCTTGATGGACTATGCTTGCTTCATGCTTGATGGGCCATTCTTAATTTGTGGTGGATCATTCTTGCTCTGCATGCTTGTGGGATGGAGCATGCTGGGGCATCTTACATGCTGTATGCTAGTTTAGCTTTTGGAGGAACATGATTATTTTATGCTTTTTTTTATATATGATAGACCATGCTTGGTTTATCGTCTTTACTTTGTTAGAGATAGACCATAATTCTTTGATGTGTGGTAGACCATACTTTCTGAATATAATGCATCATACTTCCTTCAGGTAGGGTGGACCATGCTTGCTTTGTGCAGTGTGTGTGATAGGAACTTGCATGTGTGAGCATGAAAATGTTTTATTAAAATTTTTTATGTTGGAAGGAGGGGCCCCATTCAGAAGCCTGCTATGGGGCCCCTGCCTCTCCTAGTTACATGTCCATGTGACATTTATGTGGACCATGCTTGTTTCATGTGTAGTAGACCATTTCTGTTTCATATGTGGTGGGTGGACCATCTTCGATTTGTAAATCCAGGGGTGAACCTAAGCCTGAGGCAAGTTATAGCGTGGTGCCCTCTCTTCTCCATCCAGTTGAAGTATATCAGGTTATTTGTTTAGTAAGTAGGTCCTCCATGCAGTGTCTCTCATCCATACTGACATTGGATGAGAAGAGACTGTTTTTAAGTGTAAGGTCCTGCTTTGTAGCAGGAGACTGTCCCCCTGATGCTGCCCAGCATCTTGCAGCCGGTGGTGCTGCCTGAGGCAAGAAGCTCAACTCACCTCATGGTTGGTGCATCCTTACCCAAACTTCCTATATTATAATTCATGAATGGCGTACAGTCATTGCAAATTTGGGGAGGAATAGGTTCTGCTAATTTTTTGTGGCAGTAAGGTCACACAGGGGACCATGAAATGCCCAATGACATGTATGAGGTCATAGTGGTTCATGCTGAGCCATGCTTGTTTTACACGTGGTAGTTTATGTCTGTTCCATGCGGTTGGTCATGCATGTTTCTTATAAGGTAAACCATGCTTCTTCCCCTCAGTTTAAGGTGGAACATGCATTTCCCCATGCTTATTTCATCCATGGTTCACCATGCTTGTTTCATGTGTTGCTTTTCATGCATTTTCCATAGAAGGTGGACACTGCTTGTTTCATGAGCCATGTTTGTTTCAGGTGTGGTGGACAATATTGGTTTTGTATGTGCCCATGCTTCATAGTTGGTAAAACATACTAGCTTCATGTCTTGCAGACCATGCTTGTGTTAAAGACGGTGGGCCATGCTTATATGATTGCCTGTGGACAATAATTTTCATAAATGTGATGAAACACGTGTGTATCTTATATGGTAGACCATGATTCATTGTTAAACATGCTTGTTTCATGCTTCGTAGACAGGGATGCACCATCCATAAGGCGAGTTGAGACTCTTGCCTCAGGCAGCACCACCTGCAGCAAGATGGGGGCAGCATCAGGGTGTAGTCATCTGCTACAAAGTGGGACCTGGCACCTAAAGATTGAGTCTCTTCACACCTGACGTCAGTATGGGTGTGAGACACTGTTTGGAGAACCCACTTACTAAATAAAATAACCTTATATAATACTTTTGGAGGGGGTGGAGAGGCGCCATTCTATTGCTCACCTCCGGCTGCAGACACTTTAGATGTATCCCTGCTAGAAGATCATGTTTCCTCCACATGTGGTGGGATATGGATGTTTCATGCACGGTGAAGCATTATTTCATGTTTTGTACACACTATTTCTTGTAGGTGTGGTGGACTCTATTATATCATTTAGTTTTCATGTGGGTTTGCATGTTTGAACTATGTTTGTTGTTTCTTTCTCCCATGCTTACATGTAGTTTACCATGTTTTTTAAGAGTGAGTTTGCTGGACCATGGTAGACCATGCCAATGTCATGTGTGATGGGCCGTGCCTGTTTCAGGACCATACTTGTTTCACGCGGGTTGGACAATGCATGCTTGATGCCTGGTGTACCCTGTTTGCATCATACGTGGACCATGCTTGCATCATGCATGGTGGACCATACTTGCTTGATGCCTGGTGTACCATGTTTGCATCATGCATGGATCATGCTTGCATCATACCTGGTGAAGCATGCTTATATCGCACAAGGTGGACCATGCTTACTTGATGTGTGGTGGACCTTACTTCCATCATGCCTGGTGAACCATGCTTACATCATTCGTGGTGGACCATATTTGCATCATGAGTGGTGGACTAGGCTTGCATCACGCTTGTTGGACCATGCTTGCTTTTTGTGTGTTGGACCATGCTTGCTTGATGTGTGGTGGACCATGCTTGCTTAATGTGTGGTGGACCATGCTTGCTTGATGTGTGGTGGACCTTGCTTGCTTAATGTGTGGTGGACCATGCTTGCTTGATGTGTGGTGGACCATGCTTGCTTAATGTGTGGTGGACCATGCTTGCTTGATGTGTGGTGGACCTTGCTTGCATCATGCGTTGTAGACCATGCTTGCTTGATGTGTGGTGGACCTTGCTTGCATCATGCTTTGTAGACCATGCTTGCTTGATGTGTGGTGGACCTTGCTTGCATCATGCGTGGTGGGCCATGCTTATTAACAGCCTTGTTCCCATGAGAGAGTTTGGTTTGATAAACTTTCCCTTTGTGGCTTTGGGATTTACCAGACCAAATCTAAAAACACTTAACTAAACAGACATGGTAAGCTCAGGTCATTGATTCTAGGTTCAGTCCAGTAAATCCCAAGGGGCACAAAGCGAGCGTGCTTAGGGCAACAGTTTATTCAGGTGATCATCGAGGTTTGCTTCATGCCTGGTGAAGTATATCTATTTCATGTGAGGTTTACCAAGTTTGTTTCATTTGTGGAAGTTCATGCTGAGCCAGGATTGTTGCATGTCTGGTAAACCATGTTTCTTTTGTGTGAAGTGGAATTTGCTCTTTCTATGTGTGGTCAACCATACAGGACCAGCCTGATGATTAGGAGACTATTCTTGTTTCTGGTGGGTTTCTTGTTTTCTTGTTGCTGGATATTACTTTTATTGTGTGTTGGACAATCGCTGTTTTAAGTATCCGAAATATTTTGCTTTCTTTGAGGAGGAACATGTTTGCTACATGTGTGCTGAACCATGCTTGTTTCATGTGTGGTAGAGTATACTTTATGTTTGTGGTAGACCATGCTTTGTCTTGTGTGATGGACCCTGCTTATTTTATATGTGGTAGACCATGCTTTGTCTTGTGTGATGGACCCTGCTTATTTTATATGTGGTAGACCATGCTTACGTTATGTCCGGTTGAACCAATCTTATTTATTTCTGGGGACTTATCTTGCTTCATGCGTGGTAGACCATGCTCTTTCATGCGTGGTGAACCCGCTTCATGCGTGTAGGACCATACTTGTAAAGAATACTTTATTTCTGTGGTAGCTCATGCTTATGTATTTATATCACATATTTCAGTCTGATGGACCATGCTATTTTCTATGTGGTAGAAATGATTACGTTATGTGTGGCGAACCAATCTCGTTTTATTTTGCTGGCACCAATGTGCTGTGTTGGGGTAGACCTATATTGCATATGTAGGTAGACGATGCTTGCTTCATGTATGGTGAACACATGCCTCTTACATGCGCTTAGAAACATGCGTCTTTCATGCATGGTAGACCAGGCCTCCTGCTTTATGCGCCTGGACCATGCTTGTTTCTATGTGTAGTGAGATCGAGCTGGTTTTGTAAGTTATACTATGCATGTTTCATGTATTATTCATGAACCATAGTTTTATGTATGACTATCATGTGTTTTGGGCTGTCTTGGGTGTGGGCTCTCAAGGGTGCGACTCTTGTATGGACCCTCAGTGTGTGTGGACCCTCATGTGGTGTGGACCCTCATGTGGTGTGACCTCATGTGTTGTGGAAACCTAGTGGTGTGGACCCTCATGTGGTGCGGGGCTCTCATGTGTTGTGGAACCTCATGTGGTTGTGGCCCCTCATGTGTTGTGGACCATTGTGTGGGTAGACTCTCATGTGTTATGGGATCTCGTGTCTTGTAGAGTCGCATGTGTTGTGGGTGGGAATAATGTGGAGAAAGGGGGAATGTTCTTCTCCATATACAGTATGATTGTTCCACCAATACCATACATTCTCGCAGTTGGAGGACTGATCTGTCAATTTCACAGGATTGGTCCTTCAACTGCATCAGCAAAATACTTGAAGGGAATACGAGAATATATGGTATTGGTGGAACAATCATACTGGATATGGAGAAGAACATGACCCCTTTCTCCCCATTATTCCCACCAGTGTCACACAATCAGCCACTAATATTATTGCGCATTACCAAATACCAAAATGCCTTGGGCATTTTAAACCAGAGGTGACATGAACATCTGAATGTACTGTTCCCATTATAGTAATCATTTCGGGGGTACTGCTTTTGAGGTGTAGCAATATGGCCGCCAATGCTGCGTACAACATTAGTTACAATTGTCCTGTAACATTAGGGAATAATCCGGAGGCTGAGCCTGTGGCGGAGCCGCGCTCGCTGATGTAGTGACTTGCAGAGTATTGTATTCCTCTCTTGCCATCTGTTTTGTTTCTTTTTTAATTCCTGGTGAATAAGTAACCTTCCTCTTGACGTCTATCATACTTTATTTCGCCAGTGGCTACAGTAATAAAAACGAGAAGCCTCGAAGCTTTTCTTGTCTTCTGTGCCTTCTGAGAGCCAATGAATTCTCTAAGAGATGGCAGATGGTGCGGTTCACAAGGTTTAACACTTACTCATGAATTTGTGCAGTATGAATCTTGCAGGAGACATTTCTAACCATCCCCTTTAAGCGTTGGCTCATGGACACTCTTGTGTGTGGGAGGAAAATAAAATGATTAAAAAAGTACAAAAAACATCAACTTATTGTTTATTTTGGTCCCCCTACACTAGGTCCCTGACATACTCAACACTAACCGTGTCCCTAAAGACCCTCCCAAACAGACATCATAGGATCCAATGGGTCTCCGTAATGAGGTCTGTACAGAGACCCTCACCGAGGCTTACCAAAACAGCACACATCTGGTCTGGCAGGGTATTAAGTTAATCTAAAAGAAAAAGTCTATACAATCTATGACATCCTATCTATAAGATCAAATTAAATTTGGAATTTCCATCAATCTATATTGGGACATCATGGAGATCCCCCCCCCCCAAGAGAGAGTAGATTACATTCTAAAGTTCTATAAGTTCTATTCGCCCTTTTAGCAACCATTGTGCCGATGAAAGCCATCAGCAGAGTTTTTTGTTCCTTTTAAGCTTCGGAAGGGGGTTGTGTTAACAATCTCGGGAAGGCAGCAGCAGAATGTACATGAAGATATCTAGAGACGAGCAAACCAATCCCCAATGGTCAGGTCTGCTGTCAAACATTGTGGGGTTTTCAAGGTCAGTCAAGACAGAGCCTGGGACAGGCCCTATCTCTCCCCTTTGCCAACCC
>WNYA01001251.1:0-48568 GCA_019512145.1 Engystomops pustulosus | reverse complement strand
CCAGGGACAATGACTCATAGATCAGACTCTTATATTTGTTATCCATGGCCTCCTTCCTTCTAAAATCACCTTTTATAATTATGGCTAATGAGCCAGGATGTTACCAAAAGCCCCCCGTGCTGTTGAGCTTTCAAAGACTGTTACACTGTCTCCCCTCCGCTTGGCACTTGCCCTTCCCTCTATCTGATGTAATATCACACATAGGGAGGGGGAAGTGCTCCCGAACATCTCAGTTTTCCCCCCTATTTAGAGTCGACACATCCTATAGACATTTGGGGAGGGCGGGTTTTGGTATGAGGTGTAGGCCGTGTGCCGGTCAGACCAGAAAAACAAAAAAAGTGAGTAAAGCTCTCCCAAACTGTGGATAAGCAGTCCCCCCGCGTGGTGAGGTGCATTTAGAGCAAATGATGACAGTTTTGTATAATCAGATTGATACATTGTTTATAAATCGTTCTACAGATCGTTTCACAGAATGAAGAGAGAAAAGAACAGAGCAGGGGGCCCCAGGGGAAGTTTCATGGATACAGAAAAACGCCTACAATCTGTTATTGTAAACAGCAACAAAATATAACAGATATTTAATCACATTTCGATAATACAAGGTCCCCATATACAGCATTTATTGTAATACAGGCCCCCCCAGCCCCATAATACGCATTTATGTAATACAGCAGCCCAAACAGCATTTTATGTAATACAGCGATCCCCCAAAAATACAGTGCCCCCATAATACAGTGCCCCCATAATACAGTGCCCCCATAATACAGTGCCCCCATAATACAGCGCTCCAGAATACAGTGCCCCATAATACAGTGCCCCCATTGAATACAGGCCCCATAATAAAGTGCCCCCATAATACAGGTGCCCATAAACAGTCAAACATAATACCTGCCCCATAATACAGCGCCCCCATAATACCAGTGCCCCCCTTAATACAGTGCCCCCATAATACAGTGCCCCATAATTAAAGTTGGGCCCCCCCCCCCCCAAATGTTGTTTTGTTTGGTTTTTTTGTAAACGTGCCCCATTAATACAGTGCCCCCATAATACAGTGCCCCATAATACAGTGCCCATAATACAGCTTGCCCCATAATAAAGTGCCCTCCATATCGTGCCCCATTAATACAGTGGCCCCATAATACAGTGCAAAAGACAGAAAGGGAACAGAACTAAAGTGAAAATAGAATTACAGGGCCAACAGAATACAGTGCACCCATATTTACAGAGCAGCCATAAACAGTGCAAAAATAAACAGTGCCCCCATAATTACAGTGCCCCATATTAAAGGGCCCCCCTAATACAGTGCACCCATAATACAGGCCCCCATTAATACAGTGCCCCCATAATACAGCGCCCCCATCACCATACTAACAGTGCCCCCATAATACAGTGCCCCCATATAATACAGGCCCATAATAAAGTGCCCCAACAGAATACAGTTGCCCCATAATACAGTGCACCCCATAATACAGTGCCCATATATACAGTGCCCCATTCATAATAACAGCGCCCCATAATACAGTAGCCCCCATTAATACCGTGCCCCCTAATCAGTGCCCCATAATACTAGCCCATTAAAGTCCTAAACATAAGCACCCATAATACAGCGTCTTCATTAATACAGCAGTCCCATAATACAGCACGCATATTATAATCACGCCACAATATAGGCCACCGTTAAATACAGCCTCCAGTTAATACAGCGCCCCATATAGAGCTCCCCCATAATAAGGCCCCATATAACAGGCCCCATAATACAGTGCCCCCATAATTACTGTGCCCCCTAATACAGACCGCCAACATAATTACATCCCGTAATACAAGGTTCCGAATATACAGCGCCCCCATAATACATGCCCCCATAATACAGCATCCCCATAATACAGTCCCCCTAATACAGCGCACCCCATATATCGCGCCGCCCCTTAATAATATCAGATAATATTTGCACCACTACATAAAGAGTATCCCATAATACACGTGCCACGACAGTTAATTCAGTCATTTCCCCAAATAAGCCCCCACTAATGCCGGCCCCTATTGAAGTTAGAAGTATTTCCCATAATACACTGCCCATGGTTACAGTATGGAGTCATTTCCCATAATACACTGGCCCCCTATGTACAGTATGGAGCCATTTCCCATAATACACTGCCCCCCAATGTAACAGTATGGAGCCATTTACCATAATACACTGCCCCCTATGTACAGTATGGAGCCATTTCCCATAATACACTGCCCCATATGTACAGTATGGAGTCATTTCCCATAATACACTGCCCCCTATGTACATATAGAGTCATTCCCATGATACACTGCCCCCTATGTACAGTATGGAGCCATTTCCCATAATAATACACTTGCATTCCCGATGTACAGTATGGGAGCCATTTCCCATAATACATGCCCCCTATGTACAGTATGGAGTAATTTCCCATAATACACTGGCCCCCTATGTACAGTAGAGCATTTCATAATAACTGCCCCTAGGTACAGTATGGAGCCATTTCCAATCACACTGCCCCCTATGTACAGTATGGAGTCATTTCCCATAATACACCGCCTCCCTATGTACAGTATGGAGTCATTCCCATAATACACTGCCCCTATGTAGGATGAGCCATTTCCATATACATACACTGCCCCCTATGTACAGTATGGAGGTCATTTCCCATAATACACTGGCCCCTATGTACAGTATGGAGTCATTTCCCATAATACACGCCTCCTTTGTACAGTATGGAGTCATTTCCCATAATACACTGCCCCCTATGTACAGTATGGAGTCATTTCCCATGATACACTGCCCCCTATGTAGAGGATCCTTTCCCATAACCTCCTATGTACAGTATGGAGTCATTTCCCATAATACACCGCCTCCTATGTACAGTATGGAGCCATTTCCCATAATACACTGCCCCCTATGTACAGTATGGAGTCATTTCCCATAATACACCGCCTCCTATGTACAGTATGGAGTCATTTCCCATAATACACCGCCTCCTATGTACAGTATGGAGTCATTTCCCATAATACACTGCTCCCTATGTACCAGTATGGAGCCATTTACTATAATACACTGCCCCCTATGTACAGTATGGAGCATTTCCCATAATACACTGGCCCCTATGTACAGTATGGAGTCATTTCCCATAATACACAGCCTCCGATGTACAGTATGGAGTCATTTCCCATAATACACTGCCCCTATGTACAGTATGGAGTCATTTCCCATAATACACTGCTCCCTATGTACAGTATGGAGTCATTTCCCATAATACACTGCTCCCTATGTACAGTATGGAGTCATTCCCATGATACACTGCCCCTATGTAAGTGTATGGAGCCATTTCCCATAATACACTGCCCCCCTATGATACATTTATAGTAGTTTCCATTTCCCCATAATTCACTGCCCCCTATGTACAGTATGGAGTCATTTCCCATAATACACTCTGCCCCCTATGTACAGTATGGAGTCATTTCCATGTACAATGCCCCCTATGTACTGTATGGAGCCATTTCCCATAATACACTGCCCCCTATGTACATTATAGAGTCATTTCCCATAATACACTGCCCCCTATGTACAGTATGGAGCCATTTCCTATAATACACTGCCCCTATGTAAAGTATGGAGTCATTTCCCATAATTAAAACTGGCCTATGTACAGTATGGAGCCATTTCATGATACAACTGCCCCTATGTACAGTAGAGTCCATTTCCCTAATTACACTGCCCCTATGTACAGTATGGAGTCATTTCCCGTAAACACTGCCCCCTATGTTACAGTAGGAGCCATTTCCATAATACTGCCCCCTATGTACAGTATGGAGTCATTTCCATAATACATGCCCCATTATGTACGTATGGAGTCATTTCCCATAATACACTGCCCCCTATGTACAGTAGAGTCATTTCCCCATGTATACACTGCCCCTATGTAACAGTATGGAGTCGTTTCCATAATACACTGCCCCTATGATACAGTATGGAGTCATTCCCATATACAATGCCCCCTATGTACAGTATGGAGTCATTTCCCATAATACACTGCCCCTATGTACTGTATGGGTCATTTCCCATAATACAGCCCCCTATGTACAGTATGGAGTCAATGTCCATAATACACTGCCCCCCTATGGACAGTATGGAGTATTTCCCATAATACACCGCCCCATGTACAGTATGTACATTTCCCATAAACACTGCCCCCTATGTACAGTATGGGAGCCATATTACAATAATACACTGCCCCCTATGTTACAGTATGAGTCATTTTCCATAATACACCCGCCTCCTATGTACCGTATGGAGTCATTTCCCATATATCACTGCTCCTATGTACAGTATGGAGCCATTTCCTAAATACACTGCCCCCTATGTTACAGTAGGGAGCATTTCCCATAATACCCACTGGGCCCATACTGTACAGGTATGGAGTCATTTCCCATAATACACTGCCCCTATGTACATTATGGAGTCATTCCCATAATACACTGCCCCCTATGTACAGTATGGAGTCATTTCCCATGATACACTGCCCCCTATGTACAGTATGGAGCCATTTCCATAATACCCTGCCCCTATGTACAGTATGGAGTCATTCCCCTAATACACCGCCCCTATGTACAGTATGGAGTCATTTCCCAAATACACTGCTCCCTAGTACAGTTATGGAGTCATTCACATAGATACACTGCTCACCCTATGTACAGGATGGAGCCATTTCCATAATACACTGCCCTATTTTACGTATGGAGTCATTTTCCATAATACACTGCCCCTATGTACAGTATGGAGTCATTTCCCCTAATACACGCCTCCTATGCTACAGTATGGAGTCATTTCCCATAATACACTGCCCCCTAGTACAGTATGGAGTCATTTCCCATAATACACTGCCCCTATGTACAGTATGGAGTCATTTCCCATGATACACTGCCCCCTATGTACTGTATGGAGCCATTTCCCATAATACACTGCCCCCTATGTACATTATAGAGTCATTTCCCATAATAGCACGCCCCTAGTACAGTATGGAGCCATTTCCTATAATACACTGCCCCCCTATGTACAGTATGGAGTCATTTCCCATAATACACTGGCCCCTATGTACAGTATGGAGCCATGTCCATGATACACTGCCCCCTATGTACAGTATGGAGCCATTTCCCATAATACACTGCCCCTATGTACAGTATGGAGTCATTTCCCATAATACACTGCCCCTATGGACAGTAGGAGCCCTTCCATTAATACATGCCCCCTTATGTACATTTTTATGGAGGCATTCCCATAAACACTGCCCCCTATGTACGTATGGAGTCATTTCCATAGACACTGCCCCCTAATGTTACAGTAATGGAGTATTCCATGTACACTGCCCCCTTGTACAGTATGGAGTCATTCCATAATACACTGCCCCATGTACAGTATGAGTCATTTCCTGATACATGCCCGTGTACAGTATGGAGTCATTTTCCATAATACACTGCCCCCTATGTACAGTATGGAGACATTTCCCATAATACACTGCCCCCTATGTACAGTATGGAGTCATTTCCCTAATACACTGCCCCCTATGTACTGTATGGAGTCATTCCCATAATACACTGCCCCCTATGTACAGTATGGAGCCATTTCCCATAATACACTGCCCCCTATGTACAGTATGGAGTCATTTCCCATAATACACTGCCCCCTATGACGTAGGGAGTCATTTCCATAATACACGCCCCATATGTACAGTTATGGAGTCATTTCCCTATACCCTGCCCCCTAGCGTACAGTATGGAGTCATTTCCCATACTACACTGCCCTCCTGTACAGCATGGAGTCTTTTACCATATACACTTCGCCCCCTATGTACAGTATGGAGCCATTTCCCATATACATGCCCCCTATGTACAGATGGAGTATTTCCATAATACACTGCCCCCCTATGCTACAGTATGGAGTCATTCCATAATACACTGCCCCCTAGAAGTATTGGAGTCATTTCCCTGATACCACTGCCCTGCCTATGTACAGTATGGAGCATTTCCCATAATACACTGCCCCTATGTACAGTATGGAGCCATTTCCCATAATACACTGCCCCCTATGTACAGTATGGAGCATTTCCATAAGTACACTGCCCCCTATGTACATAGGAGCCATTTCCCATTACACTGCCCCCTATGTACAGTAGGAGTAATTCGCCATGAACACTGGCCCCCTAGACAGTATGGACCATTTCCATAGTACACTGCCCCCTATTACAGTATGGAGTCATCCCATAATACACTGCCCCCTATGTACAGTATGGAGCCATTTCCTAAATACACTGCCCCCCCTGCTACTATGGAGTCGTTACCATAATACACTGCGCCCCCTAGTACAGTATGGAGTCTTTCCCATAATAAACTTGCCACCTAGTACAGTATGGAGCCATTTCCATCATACACTAGTCCCCCTATGTACAGCTATAGCATTCCAATTAAACACTGCCCCTATGGACAGTTGAGTCATTTCCCATAGTACCACTGCCCCCTAAGTAAGTATGAGTCATTCCCAAATACACTAGCACCAGTACGTATGGAGCCATTTCCCATAATACATCTGCCCCTATGTACAGTATGGAGCCATCCCATGATACACTGCCCCCTATGTACAGTATGGAGCCATTTCCCATGATACACTGCCCCCTAGTACAGTATGGAGCCATTTCCCATAATACACTGGCCCCACTGTACAGTATGGAGCCATTTCCCATAATACACTGCCCCCTATGTACAGTATGGAGCCACTCTCCCATAAACACTGCCCCCTATGTACAGTTATGGAGCCATTTCCATAATACACTGCCCCCTATGTACAGTATGGACATTTCCCAGATACACTGCCCCCTATGTACAGTATGGAGCCATTTCCCATAATACACTGCCCCCTATGTACAGTATGGAGCCATTTCCCACAAGTATTACCTGCCCCCTATGTACAGTATGGAGTCATTTCCCATAATACACTGCCCCCTATGTACAGTATGGAGTCATTTCCCATAATACACTGCCCCTATGTCAGTATGCGCATTTCCCCTAATACCACTGCCCCCTATGTACAGTATGGAGCCATTTCCCTATAAACCACTGCCCCCTATGTACAGTATGGAGCCAATTCATGTACCATAATACAACTGCCCTATGTACAGTAGGAGCCATTTCAATAATACACTGCCCCCTAGGGAAAGAAGGGAGAAACGTCCGCCCTGGGCAAACAAGAAGAAAATCAGCCTAGTGCGGAAAATACTAACATAACACAGCCTGCGCATGAAATAAACCGAGGTCACGTTTTGGAACTTCTCCCATGACCGCTGCCTAACTTAAAAACGTCAGGAAGAACTCCATTTTCGCGGGTCAGCTGTTCATACCCAAGCCTGGATAATAGCTTAAGAAAGGTACATCGCGATAACAAACCAAATAGCGAATATGCGAGCAGGCAGAAACACCCCCGGTACCTGGTCCTGGACTCATGCCTGAGGAACCAAACCGAATGACCCATAACTGTCCCGTAGTAGAAAGTATCCCCAAGATTGGGAGAACCGCTATCGCCATACGGGCCGAACGGAAGCTTTGCGTGGAAAAGAATAAGCAAGGACAAGTCCTAAATCGCCATTGCCGCGGGACACATCACCCTCACCTCTGCTAGAGCATGCGGCTAAAACAGCAGGGTAAACGCGCGACGGGATGAAAAACTCTTCTTGACCCATAAGGAAAAGCCACACCCTCCAAAAAGATCGGCCTAACAAATCACATCGTCTATAACACATAGGGATAAGGAGAGACCAGTGGAGGACTAAGCAACTAGAACACGTCACGTTGTCAATAACACCAATGCCCGAAAAGAAGAAAATCGAAAAATCACACAAAGCAGTGGCACCAATGGAGGCCTTCTCAGGGAGAAAAGGCGAAAAGTATCACATGTAAATTTAACAGGACCCCAAAACCCTAATCATAAGTCCCAGGAAAATGGCCCCGTGACCCCGTGGATGTAAACACGTGTCGGAACCCCATAATCCTACTTTTGGCGGCAGATAACGTTGCGCCCACCCGGAAAAGTTAAGAAACCTACGCTGCAACAAAAGAGGAGAAAGGCAGTGGAGGAAAGGGTGGAGTGCTGTATAGCGACCCAACCTCCTCTCATATTTATATCCCTCACTAATATGGAGGAACCAATGCGGGGATAAATTGAGCAGGAGGAAGGGATGAGAGAATGGAAGACTGCAGCACGCAGGCATCAACAAAAACAACTCCCCCCCCTTCATGCCGGATGGTGTATGAATTTAAATAAGGCCGTTTTGAATATTACTCTGAAAATAGATTTCAAACCTCCTCTGAGCCAACGAATTATACTTAATAAACATTATCTGAATCGTTCCCACACGGGGGAGGGGTAAGATAGAGAACAGGCAACAGAGAGAGGGGAACAGAAAGGTAAAAATGGAGACTGGTAGTCATCACAGAAAGGAAAAAACTTACTTGTTTAAAAGGAAATATCCAAAGAATCTGATCAAATTTCCAGAATTAAAAGGAAAGAGAAAAAAGGACAAAAAGAGGCGGCTTAGATGAAACAGCAGGCGCAGACGACGGCGAAAGAATCGTTCTATAGGTAAAGAAGGGGATAAAGGCGGGTAGCGAATGGAGAGAAGAGAGCAGGTAAAAGTAGGGTAGAAAAAGGGGAGAAGACTAGGACCGAGACAGATATATGGTAAGAGGCGTGAGAAAATGAGGGGCCGGTCTATGGAGTATAATGATATATGTTAAAGATGGTTATAGATAAACTGAGGGATCCTACCTGGTAGAAATGATATATGTACAGCTGTATAACATGGGGATCTCTGTTATAATGATATATGTCCAAACCGCTATAACCTTGGGATCTCCTGTATCTAAGGATATATTGTACAGTGAGTAGAAAAGGGGAGAGAATGGAAGACTGGATATTAGTAAAGAAGGTGGAAAATGGGTATATCCTGGATATATGATAGATGTACAGCCGACTATAACCGGGGGATCGACTGTATATAATGATATATGTCAGCTGGGATAAACCTGGGGATCTCCGGTATATAATGATATATGGACGCCGATATAAACCTTGGGATAGCCTGTATATACTGATATATACTACAGATGGTATAAACCTGGGGATCTCCTTGTATAGAATGATTATATGGAAAGACAAGGTATTATGGAACCTGGGGGGTATATACTTGTATATAATGAATTGTACAGCCGAGATAACTGGGGGTCTAAGTATATAATGACTATATGTACAGCCCGGTATAACCTGGGGATTCTACTGTATAAATGATTAAGTACAGCCGATTATAAAATTGGGGCGATAGTAATGTATATAATGATATATGTTACAGCCGGTTATAACCTGGGGATCTCCTGTATATAATGATATATGTACGCCGGTATAACCTGGGGATCATCATCGTATATAATGTATTTATAATGTACAGAGGGATGAAAATGGGGATCTCCTGTATATAATGATATATGTAAAGCCTGTATAACCTGGGGATCTCCTGTATATAATGATTATATGTCACAGCTGGTATAAAATGGAGATCTCCTGTAGTATAATATATAGGTACAGCGGTATAACCTGTGGGAGAGACAGCGGGAGAGAAGGAACTGAGAGCGGAAAGAGAGGTACTAACACGGGGGAGAGATAGACGATGAGAAGGAGAGAGGAAAAGAACCAGCGTATAAAACCTGGGGCCAGAGTAATTCGGTATTATAAGGATATATGTTAAAGAAGGGATAAAAGGGGGAATATATGTATTATAGAGAAATGCTAAAGCCGGTATAATTAACTGGAGATCTCCTGTACTATAATAAGATATGTAAAGCCGGTTTTATAGACCTGGAATCTCCTGTAGATAAGATATACTGTACAGATGGTAAACCTGGGGATTCCTGTATATAAAAATTGGATTTTTTATATGTAACAGCGGTTATAACTGGGGATCTCCTGTATATAATGATATATGTACAGCCGTGTATAACCTGGGGATCTCATGTATATATGATATAGTTACATGCCGGTATAACCTGGGGAACTCCGTATATGATATATGTACAGCGGGTATTAACCTGGGAGATCTCCTGTATAAAATGATATATGGACAGCGGGATAACAGGGGAAGCGCAGGGATTAGATATGGATAGAAGTAAAGTCCCCGTGAGAAACTGAAGGGAGCGACGGTAGAGAATCGATTAAGTAAAGCAAGGTATAAACTGGGGATGCTCTGTATATAATGATGATGTACAGCGCTATAACCTGGGCATCTCCGGTATATAAGATATATGTACAGCCGGTTATAACCTGCGCGGATCGACTGTATATAATGATTGATATATGTACAGACGGTAGAACCTGGGGGGGATCTCCTTGTATATAATGATATATGTACAGCTGGTCTAACCTGGGGGGATCTCCGGGACGAGACAGGCAGAGAGGGAAAAGATAGGGAGTAAAATGGAGGAGAGACGTGTATATACGAATATAAGGATACAGGACGGTATAAACTGGGGTGGAGATAATGTAGAAGGATAAATGTCCAAGCCGTTATAAAAGGGGGGTATCTCCTTGTAGATATAATATAGTACAAGCCGGTTATAACCAGGGCACCTCCTGTATATAAATGAATACATGTACAGACCGGTTAAACCTGGGATCTCATGTATAAATAACTTATATGTACAGCCCCCCGGCCCCGACGCCAAAACAAAAGGGTAAAAGAAGGGACATCCGCAGAAAGCTTGAGAGGAGAACTGGGCAAAGAATGGGAGAAAAGGGGGAGCGAAGGATGATTAAGACCACGCGAGCCACTTCATTAGGCATGAGAGGGAAAGTATATTGGGTGCGTAGAAAAGCCCTAGGCGGCGCACCGAACGCAGCAACGGGCGGACGAGACACGGAAAGAGGCGAAAGAAGGCGACGAAAAGGTGGGCCGCAGGATCGAACGTGGCCGATCAGAGGAGTAGTAGGGGGAAAGAGGGGAAACCAAGTGGGGATGATAAGGTGAGAGAAGGAGTAGAGGGCAAGATGGCCCTATAAAAGGGGTTGGGAGAAGGATATGATAGGATCAGAGGGGTAAACGATGGTACGGAAACTGGAGAGTATACTGGTAGTGTGAGGATATATATACAGCCGCAGAACATGTAGATCTCCTGTTATAATGATATAGTACAGCCGGTATTAAACCTAGGGAACCCGTATATAATGGATATAGTACAGCTGGCCGAAGATACAAATTAGGGCTGGAGTAAAGGGAGAGAAGGAGAGAGGGACAAGAGTTGGTCGAGAAAAGGGTGGAGGAAGGATAGAGAACAGGATCGAGAGGGGAAAGAAGCAGATCCCTTTCTGCGAGAAAATGGGGCTATCGACGGCTAGATAAGAGACCTACTAGGTAAGCTGGTGATAACCATGGGGATATACTTGTATATAATGATATATGTACAGCTGGTATAACCTGGCGATCTCCTGTATATAGTGAATATGTACAGCTGGTAGAAAAAGGGGACAACGACACCGCTCCCTGAGGTCCGAGAGAAGGAAAAGGGAAAGAACCGGGCTGAGAAAATGATGGGGAGATGAAGTGTATGAGAAGGGAAGGGAAAGAAGGCTATATAAAGGGGGAGATAATTGTGGGATATAATGATATTGATAGGTATCAGCTGCGGATAACCTGGGCATCTCCTGTATATAATGATATAGTGACAGCCGGTTATAACCTAGGGAACTCCTGTATATAATGATATATGTACAGCCGGTTGTATAACATGGGGAATCTCCTTGTATATAATGATATATGTACAGTGGTAAACCTGGGGATCTCCTGTATTAATGGAATATGTTTAACAGCCGGTATAACCTGGGGATCATGCTGTATAAAGAATAGGTACGGCCGTGTATAACCCTGGGGATCTCCTGTATATAATGATATATCTACAGCTGGTATAAACCTGGGATCTCTGTATATAAATGATTCTATGTTACAGCCGGTATAACTGGGGATTGCTGTATATAATGATATATGTACAGCCGGTATAACATGGGGTCCCTGTTAGATAATGATATATCTACAGCTGGTAAACCTGGGGATCTCCTGTATAAAATGATATATGTACAGCCGGGTATAACCTGGGGATGTCCCTGTATATAATGATATATCGACAGCTGGTAGTAACCTGGGGATCTCCTGTATATAATATATAGTACAGCCGTATAACCTGGGGATCTGACTGTATATAATGATATATGTACAGCAGATAACCTGGGGATCTCCTGTATTATAATGATATATTACAGCTGGTATAACATGGGGATTCCTGTATATAATGCTATATGTACAGCCGGTAATAACCTTGGGATCTCCTGTATATAATGATATATGTAATATAATGAACAACGTAAAATATATAGTATACATAGTGGTAAACGCCTGTTAGTAGATATGAGTGATGAAGCGACATGGAGGGACTTTAAAGACTGGTAAATGCCCCCCCCCCCCTGATTATTGTGTCTAAACCTTTTAACTATGTCTCAGGACCTGGCACTATTTTGTAGATCCCATTTTGGTTGAGGAAGTTGATGATTGATGCTAGCAAATTAAGGATGTTTGAAAATACTCAGAATCAATTTCCCTTAGATCTGATTTTTTTCTTGAGAGTACAAAAAATATCACCTTCTCGATCACCCTTCATTTGGAATATTGGTTCCTTGATCAATGCAGTACTTTCAAGATGTCGCCATGTTCCTTTTGGATATAACTAACTACGAAGACCTCCTCTCGCCCATTCACTTGCTGACTCATAAATTAGAAATACTCCCCCCCTTCACTTGTCTGACACAGTAAGATAAGACCCCTCCCCTCTCACTTGTGACCAGTAAAGATAAAGACCCCCTTCCCCCGTTCACTTGCTGACCAGTAAATGAGAAGACCCCTCCCCCTTCACTTGCTGACCAGTAAATGACAAGACCCCTCCCCCTTCACTTATTGACCAGTAAATGAGAAGACCCCTCCCCCTTCACTTGCTGACCAGTAAATGAGAAGACCCCTCCCCCTTCACTTGCTGACAAGTAAATAAGAAGACCCCTCCCCATTCACTTGCTGACCAGTAAATGAGAAGACCCCTCCCCTTACTTGCTGACAAGTAAATAAGAAGACCCCTCCCCATTCACTTGCTGACCAGTAAATGAGAAGACCCCTCCCCGTGCACTTGCTGACCAGTAAATGAGAAGACCCCTCCTCTTCACTTGCTGACCACTAAATGAGAAGACCCCTCCCCGTGCACTTGCCTACCAGTAAATGACAAGACTCCTCCCCCTTCACTTGCTGACCAGTAAATGACAAGACCCCCTCCCCCTTCACTTGCTGACCAGTAAATGATAAGACCCCTCCCCCTTCACTTGCTGACAAGTAAAACTGAAATAAACTAAAATGAAATAAACAAATAAACTAAAACAAAGCCACCAACCTGGATCCTGGATATAGAGTCTACAGAGCGAGGAGGTATCCAGCACTGACCTAAATCCATATCTTATTGATCTGGGTGTATCAGATAACCATGAACATGCACAATGTACGATGTCCGCCGCTCCTGGAGTAAGTACGGGGAAGGATCGCACCAGGGACAATGACTCATAGATCAGACTCTTATATTTGTTATCCATGGCCTCCTTCCTTCTAAAATCACCTTTTATAATTATGGCTAATGAGCCAGGATGTTACCAAAAGCCCCCCGTGCTGTTGAGCTTTCAAAGACTGTTACACTGTCTCCCCTCCGCTTGGCACTTGCCCTTCCCTCTATCTGATGTAATATCACACATAGGGAGGGGGAAGTGCTCCCGAACATCTCAGTTTTCCCCCCTATTTAGAGTCGACACATCCTATAGACATTTGGGGAGGGCGGGTTTTGGTATGAGGTGTAGGCCGTGTGCCGGTCAGACCAGAAAAACAAAAAAAGTGAGTAAAGCTCTCCCAAACTGTGGATAAGCAGTCCCCCCGCGTGGTGAGGTGCATTTAGAGCAAATGATGACAGTTTTGTATAATCAGATTGATACATTGTTTATAAATCGTTCTACAGATCGTTTCACAGAATGAAGAGAGAAAAGAACAGAGCAGGGGGCCCCAGGGGAAGTTTCATGGATACAGAAAAACGCCTACAATCTGTTATTGTAAACAGCAACAAAATATAACAGATATTTAATCACATTTCGATAATACAAGGTCCCCATATACAGCATTTATTGTAATACAGGCCCCCCCAGCCCCATAATACGCATTTATGTAATACAGCAGCCCAAACAGCATTTTATGTAATACAGCGATCCCCCAAAAATACAGTGCCCCCATAATACAGTGCCCCCATAATACAGTGCCCCCATAATACAGTGCCCCCATAATACAGCGCTCCAGAATACAGTGCCCCATAATACAGTGCCCCCATTGAATACAGGCCCCATAATAAAGTGCCCCCATAATACAGGTGCCCATAAACAGTCAAACATAATACCTGCCCCATAATACAGCGCCCCCATAATACCAGTGCCCCCCTTAATACAGTGCCCCCATAATACAGTGCCCCATAATTAAAGTTGGGCCCCCCCCCCCCCAAATGTTGTTTTGTTTGGTTTTTTTGTAAACGTGCCCCATTAATACAGTGCCCCCATAATACAGTGCCCCATAATACAGTGCCCATAATACAGCTTGCCCCATAATAAAGTGCCCTCCATATCGTGCCCCATTAATACAGTGGCCCCATAATACAGTGCAAAAGACAGAAAGGGAACAGAACTAAAGTGAAAATAGAATTACAGGGCCAACAGAATACAGTGCACCCATATTTACAGAGCAGCCATAAACAGTGCAAAAATAAACAGTGCCCCCATAATTACAGTGCCCCATATTAAAGGGCCCCCCTAATACAGTGCACCCATAATACAGGCCCCCATTAATACAGTGCCCCCATAATACAGCGCCCCCATCACCATACTAACAGTGCCCCCATAATACAGTGCCCCCATATAATACAGGCCCATAATAAAGTGCCCCAACAGAATACAGTTGCCCCATAATACAGTGCACCCCATAATACAGTGCCCATAACTACAGTGCCCCCTAATAACAGCGCCCCATAATACGAGCCCCCATAATACCGTGCCCCCGTAATTCAGTGCCCCATAATACAGGCCCCCATTTAACTAACAGTGCCCCATATACAGCATTTATGTAATACAGCATCCCCATAATCACAGCTTTTGATTAATACGCTCACAATAATAAGGGCCACCGTTTAAATAAGCGCCCCAATTAATACAGCGCCCCCATAATAGAGTGCCCCCATAAAAGGCCCCATAATAACAGGCCCCAAATACAGTGCCCCCATAATTACTGTGCCCCCATAATACAGTGCCACACATAATTAAAGTGCACCGTAATAAAGGCCACATAATACAGCGCCCCCATAATACAGTGCCCCCATAATACAGCATCCCCATAATACAGTTCCCCCATAATACAGCGCCCCCATAATACGGCGCCCCCATAATACAGTGCCCCCATAATACAGTACCCCCATAATACAGTGCACCCATAATTCAGCATCCCCATAATACAGCGCCCCCATAATACAGTGTCCGTGTATCCCCTATTTATAGTATAAAGTAATTTCCCATAATACACTGCCCCCTATGTACAGTACGGAGTCATTTCCCATAATACACTGCCCCCTATGTACAGTATGGAGCCATTTCCCATAATACACTGCCCCCAATGTACGTATAGGAGCCATTTCCATAAACACTGCCCCCTATGTAACAGTATGTGAGCCATTTCCCATAATACACTGCCCCTATAGTACAGTACTGGAGTCATTTTCCATATAAAACTGCCCCCTTGGTACATTATAGAGTCCATTCCCGAATACAACTGCCCCCTATGTTACAGTATGGAGCCATTTCCCATAATACATACACTTGCACCCCGCATGTACAGTATGGAGCCATTTCCCATAATACATGCCCCCTCTGTACAGTATTGACGTAATTTTCCCATAATACCACTGGCTCCCCTATGTACGTAGTTGAGCATTTCATAATACTCTGCCCCTAGTACCAGTATGGAGCCATTTCCCATAATACACTGCCCCCTATGTACAGTATGGAGTCATTTCCCATATACAACCGCCTCCTATGTAAGTATGGAGTCATTCCCATAATTACACTGCCCCTATGTCAGAGTATGGAGCCACTTTCCATATATACACTGCCCCCCTATGTACAGTATGGAGTCTTTCCCATAACATACACTGGCCCCTATGTACAGTCTGGAGTCATTTCCCATAATACACCCCGCCTCCTTTGTATCAGTATGGAGTCATTGCCCATAATACACTGCCCCCTATGGTACCTATGGAGTCATTTTCCCATGATTACACTGCCCCCTAGGATCCAGAATGGATCCCTTTCCAGTAAACCTTCCCCATAGTACAGTATGGAGTCCATTTCCCATAATACCACCGCCTTCCTATGAACATATGGCGCATTTCCCATAATACACTGCCCCCTATGTACAGTTATGGAGTCATTTCCCATTCACAAACAACCGCCTCTGTACGTATGGAGCATTTCCCATAATACAACTGCTCCCTCACTTACCCAGTACTGGAGTCCTTTCCCATAACTACACTGCTCCCCCCCTACATGTCCAGTTGAGCCATTTACTCATAATACAACTGCCTCCCTAGTACAGTATGGACGCATCTTCCCATAATACACTGGCCCCTATGTACAGTATGGAGTCATTTCCCAATACAGCAAATCAAACACAGACACTAACCGCCCCTATGTACAGTATGGAGTCATTTCCCATAATACACCTGCCCCCTAGTACAGTTAATGTGAGTCATTTCCCATAATTACACTGCACCTCTATGTACAGTATGGAGTCATTTCCCGTATACACGCCCCCTATGTAACAGTATGTGAGTCATGTCCCATGATACACGTGCCCCATATGTCTGTACTGGAGCCATTTCCCATATAATACACTGCCCCCCTATGATACATTTATAAAGTTTCCATTTTCCCCATAATTCAAATGCCCCCTAGTACGTATGAGTCATTTCCCACTATCACCTGCCCCCTATGTACATATGGGTCATTTCCCATGGATACACCATGCCCCCTATTACTGTATGAAGCATTTCCCATAATACACTGCCCGCCCTATTCTACATATAGAGTCATTTACGATAATACACGGCCCCCTATGTACAGTAATGTGAGCCATTTCCTATAATCACTGCCCCTATGTAACAGTATAGGAGTTCATTTCCCATAATACACTGGCCCTATGAACCAGTATGGAGCCATTTCCCATGATACAACTGACCCCCTTGTACAGTAATGGCCATTTCCCTAATACACTGCCCCTATGTACAGTAATGAGTCATTTCCCATAATACACTGCCGCCGCCCCCTATGTTACAGTATGGAAGGCCATTTCCAAATAACACCTGCCCCTATGTACGTATGGAGTCATTCCCATAATACACTGCCCCTATGTCTGTATGGAGTCATTTCCCATAATAACTTCCCCCTATGTACAGTAGGAGTCACTTTTCCCATGAATACACTGCCCCCTATGTAACAGTATAGGAGTGTTTCCATAAATACACTGCCCCTTATTACAGTATGGAGTCATTCCATATAACAACTGGCCCCCCCCTATGTACACGTATGGAGTTCATTTCCCATATACACTGCCCCTTATGTACGTATGGGTCATTTTTCCCATAATACAGTGCCCCTAGTGTACAGTATGGAGCCAATTATCCCATAATACACTGCCCCCCTATGGTACAGATGTGAGTATTTCCCTAATACACCGTGCCCCAGCCTGTACAGTATGTGAGCAGTTCCCATATAGACACCTGCACCCTTGTACATATGGGAGCCATATTTCCATAATACACTGCCCCCTATGTTACAGTATGAGTCATCCTTCTTCCATAATCAACAGACACCCGCCTCCTAATTACACGTATGGGTCCATTTCCCTATATCAACTGCTCCACTATGTACAGTATGGAGCCATTTCCTAGAATACACTGACCCCCATGTTACAGTAGGGAGCATTTCCATAATACCCTGGGCCCACTTTGTACAGTATGGAGTCATTTCCCCATAATACAACTGCCCCTATGGTACAGTATGGATCATTTCCCATAAACAACTGCGCCCCTATGGTACGTATGGAGTCATTCCCATGTACACTTGCCCCCCTAGTTACAGTATGGATCCATTTCCATAAATTACCCTGCCCCTATGAAGTAAATGGAGTCACTTTCCCTAATACACCGCCTCCTATGTAACAGTATGGAGTTCCTTTCCCATAATACACTGCTCCCTAGGTACAGAGGATCATCCCATAATACACTGCTCCCTATGTACAGGACTGAGCCATTTCCTATAATACACTGCACCCTAGTTACAGTATGGAGTCCATTTTCCATAAACACTGCCCCTAGTACAGTATGGAGTCCTTTCCCATAATCCAACACACCGCCTCCTATGCTACAGTATGGAGTTCATGTCCCATAATACACGCCCCCCTAGTACCAGTATGGAGTCATTCCATGAATACCTGCCCCTATGTACAGTATGGAGTCATTTCCACATGATAACTGCCCCTATGTTACTGTATGGAGCCATTTCCCCATATACACTGCCTCCCTATGTACATTATGGTCATTTCCCAGTATACACTGCCCCTAGGTACAGTATGGAGCCATTTCCTTAATACCTGCCCCCTTATGTACAGTAGGATTCATTTTCCATAATACATGGCCCCTACTGTTACAGTATGGAGCCATGTCATGGATACATGCCCCTATGTACAGTATGGAGCCATTTCCCATAATGACACTGCCCCTATGTACAGTATGGAGTCATTTCCCATAATACACCTGCCCCTATGACAGTAAGGAGCCCATTCCATAATACACGCCCCCTTTACAGTATGGATTATCCATAACTTTCCCGCTATGCGTAGGAGCATTCCATCAATACCTGCCCCCTATGTACGTATGGAGTCATTTCCATAAGAACACTGCCCCCTAATGTTAACAGTAATGACGTCATTCCCATATACACTGCCCCCTTTACAGTATGGAGTCCAGTTTCCTGAAAATTTACACTGCCCCTGACGATGGTATTCCCTGTACATCCAGTACAGATGGAGTCATTTTCCAATACAGTACACTGCCCCCTATGTACTTATGGGACATTTCCCATATACACTGCCCCCTATGTACCAGTATGGAGTCTTGTCCCATAATGACACTGCCCCCTATGTACTGTGATGGAGTACTTTCCCATAATACACTGCCCCCTATACAGATGGCCTTTCAGACTGCGGCCTCTACATAGGTTCTTTCCCTAATACACTATCCCCCCTATGTAATGTCTGGAGTCATTTCCCATAATACACTGCCCCCTATGACTAGGTAGAGTCATTTCCATAATACACACGCCCCACCTATGTACATATGGAGTCCATTTCCCATAGCCTGGCCCCCTAGTGTACAGTATGGAGTCATTTCCCATACTACACTGCCCAATCATGTACAAGGTATGGAGTCCCTTTTCCAAGTACTCCGCCCCCTATGTACAGTATGGATCCATTTCCCATATACACTGCCCCCTATGTACAGCATGGACGTATTTCCCATAATACACTGCCCCCCCTATGTACAGTTATGGATCATTCCAAGGAAGATACACTGCCCCAGAAGTACATGGAGCACTTTCCCTATACACACTGCCCTCCCTATGTACAGTACTGGAGACCATTTCCATAATACACTTGCCCACCCTACTGTACAGTATGGGCCCATTCCCATAATTACACTGCCCCCTATGTACAGTAATGGAGCAATTTCCACTAAGTAACTCCCCCTATGTACATGAGGACTCATTTCCCAGTCCTCCCCTAGTACGGGTAATCGGCCCTGAACATCTGACCCCTGGACATTATGGACCATTTCCCATAGTACACTGCCCCTATGTACATTATGGAGTCATTCCCATAATACACTGCCCCCTATGTACAGTATGAGAGCCATTTCCTAATATACACTGCCCCCCCCTTGTACGTATGGAGTCGTTACCATAATACACTGCCCCCCTAGTTACATTATGGAGTCTTCTTCCATAATACAAACTGCTGCCACCTATGTACAGTAATGGAGCCATTTCCCATACACGCCCCCTATGTACATTATTAGCCATTCCCATTAAACACTGCCCCTATGGTACAGTATGAGTCATTTCCCATAGTAACCAACGCCCCCTAAGTAAGTAATGGAGTCATTCCCAAATACACTGCCCCTATGTACGTATGGAGGCCATTTCCCATAATACACTGCACCCTATGTACAGTTGAGCCATCTCCATGATACACTGCCCCCATGACAGTATGGAGCCATTTCCCCATGCTACCGCCCCCTATGTACAGTATGGAGCCCATTTCCCATAATACCACTGGCCCCACTGTACATATGTGAGCCATTCCCATAATACACTGCCCCCTATGCTACAGTCTGGAGTCAACATCTCCCATAAGTACACTGCCCCCTATGTAACATATATGGAGCCATTTTCCAGTTAACTCCCCCTATGTACAGTATGGATCCATTTCCCATGATACACTGCACCCCAATGTACAGGTAGGAGCCATTTCCCATAATACAAACGCCCCCTATGTCACAGTATGGAGCCATTTCCCACCAACGCCTATACCAGATGCTTTCCCCTATGATATCACTGCCCTTTTATGGAGTCATTTCCCATAATACACTCATGCCCCTATGTACAGTATGGAGTAGCATTTCCCATAATACAACTCGCCACCTCTATGTCATTATGCGCTTTCCCCATAATACCACTGCACTCCCCTATCGTACAGTATGGACCATTTCCCTATAAATCCCTGCCCCCTATGTCAGTATGGAGCCATATGTACCATAATACACTGCCCCTATGTACAGTAGGAGCCTTTTCTATAATACACTGCCCCCTAGGGAAAGAAGGGAGAAACGTCCGCCCTGGGCAAACAAGAAGAAAATCAGCCTAGTGCGGAAAATACTAACATAACACAGCCTGCGCATGAAATAAACCGAGGTCACGTTTTGGAACTTCTCCCATGACCGCTGCCTAACTTAAAAACGTCAGGAAGAACTCCATTTTCGCGGGTCAGCTGTTCATACCCAAGCCTGGATAATAGCTTAAGAAAGGTACATCGCGATAACAAACCAAATAGCGAATATGCGAGCAGGCAGAAACACCCCCGGTACCTGGTCCTGGACTCATGCCTGAGGAACCAAACCGAATGACCCATAACTGTCCCGTAGTAGAAAGTATCCCCAAGATTGGGAGAACCGCTATCGCCATACGGGCCGAACGGAAGCTTTGCGTGGAAAAGAATAAGCAAGGACAAGTCCTAAATCGCCATTGCCGCGGGACACATCACCCTCACCTCTGCTAGAGCATGCGGCTAAAACAGCAGGGTAAACGCGCGACGGGATGAAAAACTCTTCTTGACCCATAAGGAAAAGCCACACCCTCCAAAAAGATCGGCCTAACAAATCACATCGTCTATAACACATAGGGATAAGGAGAGACCAGTGGAGGACTAAGCAACTAGAACACGTCACGTTGTCAATAACACCAATGCCCGAAAAGAAGAAAATCGAAAAATCACACAAAGCAGTGGCACCAATGGAGGCCTTCTCAGGGAGAAAAGGCGAAAAGTATCACATGTAAATTTAACAGGACCCCAAAACCCTAATCATAAGTCCCAGGAAAATGGCCCCGTGACCCCGTGGATGTAAACACGTGTCGGAACCCCATAATCCTACTTTTGGCGGCAGATAACGTTGCGCCCACCCGGAAAAGTTAAGAAACCTACGCTGCAACAAAAGAGGAGAAAGGCAGTGGAGGAAAGGGTGGAGTGCTGTATAGCGACCCAACCTCCTCTCATATTTATATCCCTCACTAATATGGAGGAACCAATGCGGGGATAAATTGAGCAGGAGGAAGGGATGAGAGAATGGAAGACTGCAGCACGCAGGCATCAACAAAAACAACTCCCCCCCCTTCATGCCGGATGGTGTATGAATTTAAATAAGGCCGTTTTGAATATTACTCTGAAAATAGATTTCAAACCTCCTCTGAGCCAACGAATTATACTTAATAAACATTATCTGAATCGTTCCCACACGGGGGAGGGGTAAGATAGAGAACAGGCAACAGAGAGAGGGGAACAGAAAGGTAAAAATGGAGACTGGTAGTCATCACAGAAAGGAAAAAACTTACTTGTTTAAAAGGAAATATCCAAAGAATCTGATCAAATTTCCAGAATTAAAAGGAAAGAGAAAAAAGGACAAAAAGAGGCGGCTTAGATGAAACAGCAGGCGCAGACGACGGCGAAAGAATCGTTCTATAGGTAAAGAAGGGGATAAAGGCGGGTAGCGAATGGAGAGAAGAGAGCAGGTAAAAGTAGGGTAGAAAAAGGGGAGAAGACTAGGACCGAGACAGATATATGGTAAGAGGCGTGAGAAAATGAGGGGCCGGTCTATGGAGTATAATGATATATGTTAAAGATGGTTATAGATAAACTGAGGGATCCTACCTGGTAGAAATGATATATGTACAGCTGTATAACATGGGGATCTCTGTTATAATGATATATGTCCAAACCGCTATAACCTTGGGATCTCCTGTATCTAAGGATATATTGTACAGTGAGTAGAAAAGGGGAGAGAATGGAAGACTGGATATTAGTAAAGAAGGTGGAAAATGGGTATATCCTGGATATATGATAGATGTACAGCCGACTATAACCGGGGGATCGACTGTATATAATGATATATGTCAGCTGGGATAAACCTGGGGATCTCCGGTATATAATGATATATGGACGCCGATATAAACCTTGGGATAGCCTGTATATACTGATATATACTACAGATGGTATAAACCTGGGGATCTCCTTGTATAGAATGATTATATGGAAAGACAAGGTATTATGGAACCTGGGGGGTATATACTTGTATATAATGAATTGTACAGCCGAGATAACTGGGGGTCTAAGTATATAATGACTATATGTACAGCCCGGTATAACCTGGGGATTCTACTGTATAAATGATTAAGTACAGCCGATTATAAAATTGGGGCGATAGTAATGTATATAATGATATATGTTACAGCCGGTTATAACCTGGGGATCTCCTGTATATAATGATATATGTACGCCGGTATAACCTGGGGATCATCATCGTATATAATGTATTTATAATGTACAGAGGGATGAAAATGGGGATCTCCTGTATATAATGATATATGTAAAGCCTGTATAACCTGGGGATCTCCTGTATATAATGATTATATGTCACAGCTGGTATAAAATGGAGATCTCCTGTAGTATAATATATAGGTACAGCGGTATAACCTGTGGGAGAGACAGCGGGAGAGAAGGAACTGAGAGCGGAAAGAGAGGTACTAACACGGGGGAGAGATAGACGATGAGAAGGAGAGAGGAAAAGAACCAGCGTATAAAACCTGGGGCCAGAGTAATTCGGTATTATAAGGATATATGTTAAAGAAGGGATAAAAGGGGGAATATATGTATTATAGAGAAATGCTAAAGCCGGTATAATTAACTGGAGATCTCCTGTACTATAATAAGATATGTAAAGCCGGTTTTATAGACCTGGAATCTCCTGTAGATAAGATATACTGTACAGATGGTAAACCTGGGGATTCCTGTATATAAAAATTGGATTTTTTATATGTAACAGCGGTTATAACTGGGGATCTCCTGTATATAATGATATATGTACAGCCGTGTATAACCTGGGGATCTCATGTATATATGATATAGTTACATGCCGGTATAACCTGGGGAACTCCGTATATGATATATGTACAGCGGGTATTAACCTGGGAGATCTCCTGTATAAAATGATATATGGACAGCGGGATAACAGGGGAAGCGCAGGGATTAGATATGGATAGAAGTAAAGTCCCCGTGAGAAACTGAAGGGAGCGACGGTAGAGAATCGATTAAGTAAAGCAAGGTATAAACTGGGGATGCTCTGTATATAATGATGATGTACAGCGCTATAACCTGGGCATCTCCGGTATATAAGATATATGTACAGCCGGTTATAACCTGCGCGGATCGACTGTATATAATGATTGATATATGTACAGACGGTAGAACCTGGGGGGGATCTCCTTGTATATAATGATATATGTACAGCTGGTCTAACCTGGGGGGATCTCCGGGACGAGACAGGCAGAGAGGGAAAAGATAGGGAGTAAAATGGAGGAGAGACGTGTATATACGAATATAAGGATACAGGACGGTATAAACTGGGGTGGAGATAATGTAGAAGGATAAATGTCCAAGCCGTTATAAAAGGGGGGTATCTCCTTGTAGATATAATATAGTACAAGCCGGTTATAACCAGGGCACCTCCTGTATATAAATGAATACATGTACAGACCGGTTAAACCTGGGATCTCATGTATAAATAACTTATATGTACAGCCCCCCGGCCCCGACGCCAAAACAAAAGGGTAAAAGAAGGGACATCCGCAGAAAGCTTGAGAGGAGAACTGGGCAAAGAATGGGAGAAAAGGGGGAGCGAAGGATGATTAAGACCACGCGAGCCACTTCATTAGGCATGAGAGGGAAAGTATATTGGGTGCGTAGAAAAGCCCTAGGCGGCGCACCGAACGCAGCAACGGGCGGACGAGACACGGAAAGAGGCGAAAGAAGGCGACGAAAAGGTGGGCCGCAGGATCGAACGTGGCCGATCAGAGGAGTAGTAGGGGGAAAGAGGGGAAACCAAGTGGGGATGATAAGGTGAGAGAAGGAGTAGAGGGCAAGATGGCCCTATAAAAGGGGTTGGGAGAAGGATATGATAGGATCAGAGGGGTAAACGATGGTACGGAAACTGGAGAGTATACTGGTAGTGTGAGGATATATATACAGCCGCAGAACATGTAGATCTCCTGTTATAATGATATAGTACAGCCGGTATTAAACCTAGGGAACCCGTATATAATGGATATAGTACAGCTGGCCGAAGATACAAATTAGGGCTGGAGTAAAGGGAGAGAAGGAGAGAGGGACAAGAGTTGGTCGAGAAAAGGGTGGAGGAAGGATAGAGAACAGGATCGAGAGGGGAAAGAAGCAGATCCCTTTCTGCGAGAAAATGGGGCTATCGACGGCTAGATAAGAGACCTACTAGGTAAGCTGGTGATAACCATGGGGATATACTTGTATATAATGATATATGTACAGCTGGTATAACCTGGCGATCTCCTGTATATAGTGAATATGTACAGCTGGTAGAAAAAGGGGACAACGACACCGCTCCCTGAGGTCCGAGAGAAGGAAAAGGGAAAGAACCGGGCTGAGAAAATGATGGGGAGATGAAGTGTATGAGAAGGGAAGGGAAAGAAGGCTATATAAAGGGGGAGATAATTGTGGGATATAATGATATTGATAGGTATCAGCTGCGGATAACCTGGGCATCTCCTGTATATAATGATATAGTGACAGCCGGTTATAACCTAGGGAACTCCTGTATATAATGATATATGTACAGCCGGTTGTATAACATGGGGAATCTCCTTGTATATAATGATATATGTACAGTGGTAAACCTGGGGATCTCCTGTATTAATGGAATATGTTTAACAGCCGGTATAACCTGGGGATCATGCTGTATAAAGAATAGGTACGGCCGTGTATAACCCTGGGGATCTCCTGTATATAATGATATATCTACAGCTGGTATAAACCTGGGATCTCTGTATATAAATGATTCTATGTTACAGCCGGTATAACTGGGGATTGCTGTATATAATGATATATGTACAGCCGGTATAACATGGGGTCCCTGTTAGATAATGATATATCTACAGCTGGTAAACCTGGGGATCTCCTGTATAAAATGATATATGTACAGCCGGGTATAACCTGGGGATGTCCCTGTATATAATGATATATCGACAGCTGGTAGTAACCTGGGGATCTCCTGTATATAATATATAGTACAGCCGTATAACCTGGGGATCTGACTGTATATAATGATATATGTACAGCAGATAACCTGGGGATCTCCTGTATTATAATGATATATTACAGCTGGTATAACATGGGGATTCCTGTATATAATGCTATATGTACAGCCGGTAATAACCTTGGGATCGCCTGATATAATGAATAATGTAATTAATGAACAACGTTAAAATTTATAGTATACATAGTGGTGAAACGCCTGTTAGTAGATATGAGTGATGAAGCGACATGGAGGGACTTTAAAGACTGGTAAATGCCCCCCCCCCTGTATTGGTCTAAACCTTTTAACTATGTCTAGGACCTGGCTGACTATTTTGTAGATCCACATTTTGTGGTGAAGGAAAGTTTGATTGATTGGTGCAATTAAGGATTTTGAAAATATCAGAATCATGTTGTCCCTGTAATCTGATTTTTTTCTTGAGTACAAAAAATATCACCTTCTGATCACCCTTCAGTTTGGAACTATTTTTCCTTGATCACCATGCAGTATCTTTCAAAGATGTCAGCATGCCTTCTTTGGATATGGACTAACACTAGAAACCTCCTCTCGCCCATTCACTTGTCTGACTCATTAAATAGATAACTCCCCCCCTTCACTTGCTTCTGACACAGTAAAGATAAGACCCCTCCCCCTTCACTGTGACCAGTAAATGGATAAAGACCCCCTTCCCCCGTTCAGCTTGCGACCAGTATAATGAAAGTTCTCCCCCCCTTCTACTTGACTTACCAGTTAAATCAAGACCCTCCCTTCACTTATTGACCGGTAAATGGACCAAGACCCTCACCCTTCACTTGCTGACCAGTAATAGAAGACCCCTCTCCCCCTTCACTTGCTGACAAGTTAAATAAAGAAGACCCCTCCCCCCATTCACTTGCACCAGTCTAACTGAGAAGACCCCCCCGCGTGCACTTGCTGCCATATTACATGAGAGAAAGAACACTCTCCCGACCTTCACTTACTCTGACAAGTAAATAGAAGATCGCACCTCCACCATTCCACTTGCTACCATAAATGAGAAGACGCCCCTCCCAGTCCAGCTTGCTAGACCAGTAAATGAGAAGACCCCTCTCTCTTACCTTGTCTGCCGACATAAACATGAGAAAACCCGACCCCCGTGCACTTGCCTACCAGTAAATTACAGACTCCTCCCCTTTACTTGCCTCGATACCCTCACGTATGATCTAAGCACCCTCCCTTCATCCCCTCTCACTTCCCTCCTATTGCACCAGTAAATTAGAAGACCCCTCCCCCTCACTTGACTGACCAGTAAATGAGAAGGACCCCTCCCCCTCACTTGTGCCAGTAATTGAGAAGTTCCCCTCACCCTTCACTTGCTGCCGAGTGAATGAGAAGAGACCCTCCCCCTTCACTTGCTGTGACCAGGTAATATATACGACCCTCCCCCTTCATCTGTGCTGCACAAGTAATACACTTAAATCACAACTAAATGAAATAACACATAAAACTGAAAACAAGCCACCAACCTCCATCCTGGGATAAGAGTCTACATAGCGATGAGGTATCCAGCACTGACCCTAATCCATATCTTATTGATCTGGGTGTATCAGATAACCATGAACATGCACAATGTACGATGTCCGCCGCTCCTGGAGTAAGTACGGGGAAGGATCGCACCGCTCACAACTCGGGAAGAACAATAGGAACATCAAACCCCGGGAAGAAATATCATCGAAAATGTGCAAATCCTTTGCCTTACCTCAAAAAGACAACAAGACATCATCAATCTCCCAGACTAACGACTGACATCACGGGAACTTCAATAACTCCATTCCCCGCGCTGAAACATATACCACTATTTTATGATTATTTTTATTGACTTTTCAAACTCAAATTTTCTTCGGTGTTTTTCAGAATAAAAATGATAAAAGAGTGATGGAAATAAAGAAAGACTATTATTCTTCTGTATCTCTGTGCCGAAAGTAGCAAAAGGAGCCTCGTGCAACCTCTAGGTCAATCTCGTCTTCCCTTCTGAGTAGAGGAAGTCAAGTGTGTGTGGTGGGGGGGGGGGCGCAGAAAGAATTTTTACCTAAAAAACTTTTATGTCAGAATAGAATAGATAAAAAACACTACGGGGAAGACAGACAGCAGTGGATATTCCAGTAACTTATAGTGGATCCAAACCCACAATGTTGGGGTTCTGTGTCTAACAGTGTGAGTTAAGGTCCCCTAACCTGGTTGGGCCACCCACTCCGCTGGCACCACCCATGTATAATGTTGGCCGTAATTCAAATGCACCCTTCCAATTACTCTAAAATTGTTACTTCCCGGTGACATCATGGGGAATGATGATCCTTGAGAAAAAGGGGACACACATGCTGGTTATGCTGGCGGCATTCAAGGGGTAACACTCACTATCGGTGCCAAACCTGATTTCAGGTGTTACCAGTGGGCGGGAGTGTTTTGTGTTCGAACCTGAACAAGTCCACTCAACCCCTCCCATAACCCTTCCCATGCATCTGCTTCAGTCCTGGAGACCATAGTGGGGGCATGCAAGTCCACCCAGGCTCCTTGGACAAAAATTTGAGAATTTGAAGATTAAACTGATAAGTTCCACTAAATAATCAGTTTACAAAAAAAAATTGGTTTGGGAATCCAGGGAGGAGCGGGAGGCAGACCTACAGCTACACTGTCCCTCCTTTGGTGTCCACCACACATCACCTCCCTCCTCCTTCTTACATTCTTCTTTCTTGCCCCTCCAGATAATACTGAAATTTTAATTACTATTTAGAGTGGAATAAAGTAGTCCAAAGAGAGGGAACCCTTACCCATCAAAAGAACAGGAGAGAGATGTTCCTGTGTGAATGTAAAGATTTTATCTATCTGTAGCTTTACGCTCCTCACGATGTGTTGATGTGTTGTTTGTCGGCAGGAAGTCAGTGTCTGTGTGTACGTATATATATATATATGTCTGTGTGTATATATATATATATGTCTGTGTGTGTACGTATATATATATATGTCTGTGTGTATGTATATATATATATATATATATATATGTGTCTGTGTGTATGTATATATATATATATGTCTGTGTATGTATATATATATATATATGTCTGTGTATGTATATATATATGTCTGTGTGTGTACGTATATATATATGTGTCTGTCTGTGTGAGCTCGTCCCGGAATGTAAGGTATCTGCGTTACTTGTCTGTTCTCCGTATAACTGGCTCTCCTTTTTCTCATATCTCCGTATAAGCTGGGTCTCCTTATTGATTTCGCCTATAAATGGATCGCTGTTTGTCTTGTACGCAGGAACGTGAGTTAAGTTTGTGGCCCCTTTGCCTGGTCTCCTGTATTATGTTCTTCCCCGTATCTGATGTCCTGTGTATAATTCACCTGTCCCTGGGATGCCGTACAATGCTCATTTCTCGTGCCTGCTGGCTTAGATAGTTGTCACCGTATCCGGGGCTACCGTAATGCTAGATTCCAACGTATACACGCTGGGCTGTCCTTTCTATGATATATGTAAGCCTTACTTGGATCTCCTGTATTAATGAAGTTCAGAATTAGTGTAACTGTGGTGACGCCTGTTAGTAATAGAGGATGAAGCGACATGGAGGACTTTAAGACTGGTAAATGACCCCCCCCCCTGTATTGGTCTAAACCTTTTAACTTATGTCTAGGACCTGGCTACTATTTTGAGATCCACATTTTGGTTGAAGGAAGTTGATGATGATGTAGCAAATTAAAGATGTTGAAAAATATCTCAGAAATCAATTGTTGCCCTTTAGATCTGAATTTTTTTCTTGAGGTACAAAAAATATCACCTTCATGATCACCTTCAGTTTGGAAATATTTGTCCTTGATCCAAAATGCAGTAGCTTTCAAGATGCGCATGCTCTCTTTTTCGGATATACTAACTACGAAACCCCTCCCCATTCACTTTCTGACCATTAAATAGAAACCCCTCCCCCTTCACTTGCTGACCAGTAAAGATAAGACCCCTCCCCCTTCACTTGTTGACCAGTAAAGTAAAGACCCCCTTCCCCCGTTCAGCTTGCGACCATGTAATGAGAATTCTCCCTCCCCTTCACTTGCTTACCAGTAATCAAGACCCCTCCCCTTCCCTTATTGACCGGTAAATGACAAGACCCTCCCCTTCACTGCTGACCAGTAATAGAATAACCCCCTCCCCCTTCACTTGCTGACATAAATAAAGAAGACCCCCCCCCCCATTCACTTGCTACAGTCTAATGAGAAGACCCCCCCGCGTGCAACTTGCTGACCATTTACAGTGAGAAGAAACAGATAACACCTCCTCCACTTCACTTATTCTGACCAGTAAAGAGATGACCTCCCCGTCCTTGCTACCATAATGAAAACCCCCTCCCACGTCCACTTGCTGACCAGTAAATGAGAAGACCTCCTCTTCCTTCTGCCGACTAAACATGAGAATACCCCCTCCCCCGTGCACTTGCCTACCAGTAAATACAAGACTCCTCCCCTCCCTCCCCAGACTCGTACTTCTACAGCCCTTCCCTTCACTCTCCTCACTCCCCCTCCCCCTTCCATTCACCGAGTAAATTAGAAGACTCCCTCCCCCTTCACTTGCTGACGTAGTAAATGAGAGACCCCTCCCCCTTCACTTGCTGACCAGTAATGTGGAAGTACCCCTCCCCTTCACTTGCTGACCAGTAATGAGAAAGACCTCCCCTTCACTGCTGACCAGTGAAATAAACCCACTCCCCCTTCCTTGCTGACAAGATAACTAAATAAACTAAATGAAATACAATAAACGAAACAAGCCACCAACCCTCCATCCTGGATAAGAGTCACAAGCGAGAGGTATCCAGCACTGACCCTAATCCATATCATTGATCTGGGTGTCGATAACCATGACATGCAAAATGTACGATGTCCGCCGCTCCTGGAGTAAGTACGGGGAAGGATCGCACCGCTCACAACTCGGGAAGAACAATAGGAACATCAAACCCCGGGAAGAAATATCATCGAAAATGTGCAAATCCTTTGCCTTACCTCAAAGACACAAAATCATCAATCCCAACTAACTAACGACTGACATCAGGGAACTTCATAACTACTCTCCATTCCCCGCGCTGAAACATATACACTATTTTATGATTATTTTTATTGACTTTTCAAACTCAAATTTTCTTCGGTGTTTTTCCAGAATAAAAATATAAACGAGTATGGAAATAAAGAAAGACTATTATTCTTCTGTATCTCTGTGCCGAAATTAGCAAAAGGAGCCTCGGCAACCTCTAGGTCAATCTCGTCTTCCCTTCTGAGTAGAGGAAGTCAAGTGTGTGTGGTGGGGGGGGCGCCAGAAAGAATTTTAACCTAAAAAACTTTATGGTCAGAATAGAAAGATAAAAAACACTACGGGAAGACAGACAACGCAGTGATAATTCCGTTAACTATAGTGGATCCAAACCCACATTGTTGGGTTGTGGCTAACAGTGGTGAGTTAAGGTCCCCTAACCTGGTGGGCCACCCACTCCGCTGGCACCACCCATGTATATATGTTGCCGTAATTCAAATGCACCCTTCCATTACTCTAAAATTGTTACTTTCCGTGATACTCATGGGGAATGATGATCCTTGAAAAAGGGGACACACATGCTGGTTATGCGGCGGCATTCAAGGGGTAAACACTACACTATCGGTGCACCCTGATTTCAGTGTTACCAGTGGCGGGAGTGTTTTGTTTCGAACCTGAACAATTCCACTCAACCCCTTCCCATAACCCTTCCCCATCTCTGCTTCAGCTCTGGAGACCATAGTGGGGGGCAGCAATACACCCAGGCTCCTTGGACAAAATTTGAGAATTTGAAGATTAAACTGATATTCCCTAAATAATCAGTTTCAAAAAACAATTGGTTTGGAATCCAGGGGGAGCGGAGGCAGACCTACAGCTACACAACTGTCCCTCCTTTGTGTCCACCACACATCACCTCCCTCCTCCTCGTCTTACTCTCTTCTTCTTGCCCCTCCAGATACATACTGAATTTTAATTACTATTTAGAGTGGAATAAAGTAGTCCAAAAGAGGAGGGAACCCTTACCCTCAAAAGAACAGGAGAGAGATGTTTCCTGTGTGAATGTAAAATTTTATCTATCTGTAGCTTTAACGCTCCTCACGATGTGTTGATGTGTTGTTTGTCGGCAGAAGTCAGTGTCTGTGTGGTACTATAATATTATTGTCTGTGTATATAATTATATGTCTGTGTGTGTAGTATATATATATATGTCTGTGTGTACGTATATATATATATAGTCTGTTGTATGTATATTATAGTATATATGTCTGTGTATGTATATATACTACTGTCTAGTGCGTGTATACGTATATATATATGTGTCTGTCTGTGTGAGCTCGTCCCGGAATGTAAGGGTGGGGGCTAGAGGGAGAGAGGAGCTCAATGTAGCGTCAGACGGAAAAACAGGATATCTGCCGACCCAGGGTCGGTTCTAGGGGCAACCAAAATTGTGTACACCAGGACTGATACAGACAGGTTGGAATCTGTGAAATGCTGCATTTTTGTTACTATTAGTGAATTAGAGAATATGTTATTTTGTTATCCTGAGTACATATAAGAAACTTGTCTTCAAGGGAATACCTGTTTAAAGGGGTTATTAAAGAGCAGCAATAAATTAGGGAGGGGCTGGGGCGGGATTTAAAAAAAAAGTGTACTCCCTTCCCCCGTCCCTCCTGATGTCCTGTGCCGCGGTCCGTCTGATCTGTGCCCCTGTTTGTTTATAGGAGCACGGAGGCTGCGCTCGGGGAGCTTCCGGCCGGCAGAGGTTGACCCTATTCATTGTAGACTCTGGAATAAAGTGATGGATAGGAGTGGCCGGCCGGCCAATAGCTCCCCGAGCGCAGCTTCCGTGCACGGAGCACGGAGCAGCTGCACCACAGGTAAGGAGGTGAGTACAAGTTTATAATTTTTTGAAAGCCCCCCCCTCCCTCCATCTGACTACAAATACATTGCTACTGTCGGATAATCCCTTCAATGACTTCATATCAGTGAATTTGGCTAATATGGATAAAATGGGGATTTTATCCGTTCCTTGATCCCTCGTGTATATCAAAATTGCAGTGAAAACCCAAAGTGGATATTAATCCGTTGTCCCGATTTTGGGACTGAGAATATCAGAGAACTTTGCACAAAGACGTCCCAAGGTAAAATAATCTCATATTCAAGAGGAAACCTGAAGACGAGGCCTCTTTAAAAACTGGGGAAGAATAAAGTAATTTTGTCCATAGACAAACGTGGTTTCTCGACTCTTTCTGTGCAGCACTTTGAATAATGAATAAATTTGCTATAATGTAGTTCAGTAGAAGATGCTGGCAAAGGGAATGTGTCACATAAATCAGCCCTGAAGACTCCCTACTCTCTCCTCCTGATCAGTGGGAGAATAACTAGGACCCAGGTGGGGGGAGACGGCAAACTGCAAATGTGATTTCCTTCCCGGATTCTGAGAAGAAGCTGAACTTTTGTGCGTCTTCCCCTGGATGTGTCAGGATCTTGTTTCTTCTCTTTGTATATATTATAGATTTTGGGATTTTTTTTTTTTCCGAAAAAAAAAATAAAATAAAAATAAAATGAAAAAAAAAAAATCATCCAACTTCTGATCATCTGTTGTTTTTAATTGTATTTATTATATATATTTTAGAAAACAAAGATATCTATAATACTGCTGCTTCTGCATATAGCAGATAGAATTAAACTTTTATAATGAAGGCTCAATATTATATTCCCTATAGAAGTACTGCACTAATGAGTCTATCTGATAGAATATGATTATTTCTACTGCACACTATGTAATTTTTAATGCTGTCTCCATATACAAACATAACTGTTCCTATATAAGGGAAAAATAAAACTTTTATTGTACTTCTTACTCTGTATATGAATAACTCTGCCCAAGCAATATATGATACAGTAAATAATAAGAATAATGTACAAGAATATAACTACTATAATACTGCCCCCTATGTACAGGAATATAACTACTATAATACTGCCCCCTATGTACAGGAATATAACTACTATAATACTGTCCCCTATGTACAAGAATATAACTACTATAATACTGCCCCCTATGTACAGGAATATAACTACTATAATACTGCCTCCTAGAGGTGAGGTTGTGTGTGGTGTGAGCTCTTGACCCTCCTCATGTCTGGAGCTAGCCCAGGGCGGGGCGGGGCCACCCTGGGTGGGGAGATTCCCCAAGCAAGGCCCAGGCTTCCAGGCCTACACCGGGAGTGAACTCCCAAAAACTTTCTGTTAGGGATGCAAATCCCAAAGTTATGAAGAGTGAAGATTGTGGACGTGATGTCGCTGTATTGAAGGAAGAGAAAGATTTGGACATGAATACTGCAGTAAAAGAAGGAAGTCCCATGACCAGCCAGCGTGGAGGAGCACAGGTGATGCAGCAGAGTGAGAGATCAGCAGCAGGTGCACAGCCCCCCACTCCTGCACCAAGACAGAGGAGAACGTCTCTGGAGAGACAGACCCTGCGAGAAAACCTGCAGCAGAGGGATGTGGTGTCCAGCATGGCCGCTACAGGCCGCACCAGGTCAGCAGTAAAGCCGCAGACTGTTACTACAAGTGCTGCTAAGTGTGAACAGGCCCCTGCAAGTGCAAGCCACAAGCCTGGGAAGGAGACGGGTGCACCCAAACCATCTGGAGCTGCACCCCGACCAGCACAGCAGGGGAAGCAGACCACACGGGCACCGGAGCTGCAGTTGGCGGAGGAGATACCGACTCTGGTAAGGAGGATGGGGGAGCTGACTAACCATAAGAAAATGCTGCAGATGCAAATTGACTGTATGTATTCACTTAGAACTGCACACCCTGAAAGCAGCACCCTGTATAACTCCAAGCTGCAGGGACTAGGCATAGAGCTGGCACAGGTGGTCAGGGATATGGACTGTGTCCTGGAGAGGATGGGACCCCTGGCTGAGTCTTACAGGAACCAGGAGCGCTTCTCCCAGCAGAGGCAGAGCTGTGACTCTGGGCCCCGGGCCCCTACAGCACAAGCTGGTTCCGTTCCCCCAGATGTCTCCCCACGTGTTACACAGGTTCTCAGGCCTGCGAGCTTCTCATTCCAGAAAGGACAGAGACAAGATCAGCCGCAGACCTCTGCAGCGGTCCCAGAGCAGGTGCATGGACCTGTAGTACCACAAGTCCCAGCAGTGTCTGTGCAGCAGCAGGATGGTGAACTTGCATCTATGGGTCAGGGTGATGCGATGACCCAGGAAAACTCTGTTGTGCTTGGGACTGGGGACACTGTTGCTATACCTGAGGGTTCGGGGGATGGAGGGGACCCTCAGTCTATCTGGGATGTGCAGCCACCGGAGGAAAACATGGATGGGGGGCAGGGGGTTATACAAGATAATGTGTGTGACTTCCCCCCTTTAACATCAAGCCCCTTAGTAGAGTCAGGTCCCTCTAGATCAGACCCTCCCCCAAATTCCCGTAGTAAGCCCGGTCAGGAACCTCCTAAAAACGCCTGGAGCCGCGGTGCTCCCTCCTTCACCTCCGGCGCGCACTACTCCGGGCAGGCGTTTAAGAGGAGAAACGTGGTGCGCTTTAAGACCCGAGGCACCAAGGATGATCTCCCAGATAGGAGGTTTGTGGTGCGAGATCTCTTGTGCCGCCAGATGGGGTTCACGCCTGATGACATCCTGGCAGTCATCAACCTTCCAGACAGACAGGGCTATGATGTCAGCTTTAAGCTCATGTCTAGTCTGGACAGATTCTGGGATAAATTCCCCCGGCTTAGGGACACTGACGGCTGGAATAAGTTTATTTTTGTCCCCATATCCAGGCCAGATACCGTGGTAGTTAATATAATATTCTGGAACGAGTCGGTTCCTCCCCAGGACATTCTAGTGTGGCTCAGGCGCCATTGTGATCTGCTGTCTGACCTCACTAAGAATAGAGATAGTGACGGTATCTGGACTGGAGGGTGGAAGGTGCTGGTAAAACTGCGCCAATATAACAATATCACCCTGCACCTCCCCAACTCCTTCTATATAGGTAGAGAAAAGGGCGTCTGCTTCTATCCCGGACAACCACGAAAGTGCTTTAGGTGTGGTAAGATCGGTCACGTGGCCAAAATATGCACAGTGGCAAAATGCAACCTGTGTGGGGAGGTCGGCCATCTCAGTGCCACCTGTGAGACAGTCAGATGTAACCTCTGCGGAGAGATTGGCCACCCGCACAAGGACTGCCCGGAGGCCTGGCATAACATCGCCAGGGACTTTTCAGATGATGAAATGGTGCAGGAGGCAGACGCCTTAGAGGAGGAGGCCTTGGTGTCGGGGCAAATTCTGACCAGGCGGGAGGTACAGCAGGGGTCAGGTGAGACAGTACCAGAACCCCAGCAGTCAGACAGCAATCAGGGGAATATGGAGATGGTCACTCGGGGCCAGCCTCAGGCAGCCACCTCTGTAACAACATCTGAATGTGAGGAGTCAAAGAAGAACAAGAGGAAAAAAAAAGATAAATCCTCTCGTAAACCTGAGGAAGATTGTAATTTAGGCCCAAAAACCAGGAGAAAAGCCAGTGGTGATGCCGGGGTCATGGTCCTATCTAACAGATATGATGCTCTGTCTGAGTCGGATGGGGATTATGAGAGAGAGTTACAGAGCATTCAAAATGAGTGTGAAGCGGATACAGGGGATCCTCCAACTAAGAAGAAGCCCCCTCCTGTAGATACCGCGGAGGAGTCAGACATGGAGACTGGTGGAAGACAGGGGGAGGATGACTCTGACTCATGATGATGGGGGTCGCTGCTTTGCTTTTTTTGGTTATAATGGCTGGGTTCTCTCTAAAAGTTGCTTCCAGCAACGTCAACAGCATTAAAGTAAGAAGGACCAGACACGCAGTATATGACCACCTAAGATATTTGGACGCTGATGTCATCTTCCTGCAGGAGACCCGTCTGACCACCTTGGGGCATCTCCGTGAGGCTGAGCGTGAGTGGCGGTCTGGTCCTTCTTACTGGTCACTGGCTGTGGAGCCGTACGCCGGGGTCGCCATGCTGTTTAACACCACAGACGTGACGGTGCACAGGCTAACGGAGGTCGCTATGGGGAGGTGCCTGGTGCTGGAAGTGACCATCCATGGTAGGCGGCTCCGGCTGATCAACATCTATGGCCCACAGACAGTGACAGAGAGAATCCAGCTGTTCAATGAGGTGAAGCAGCATTTATTTACCTCTATCCCTGTGATAATGGCGGGCGACTTTAATGTTGTCATGACTTCAGGTGACCGGTCCTCGGGCAGAGCAGTGGTCAGAGACTCCAGGGTCCTACAGAGCATAATATCACAGGCCCATCTACGTGATGTATTTACCTTGGACGGGAGGAAGCCTCGGTACACCTATACGTGTGCTGATAGGCACAGCAGGATCGATATGGCATTTGTGAGTCCCTCAGAGAATGTTAGTGGTATAAGCGAGAAGGTCGTCCCATATTCTGACCATCTTGTCCTACTGTTTCACCTAGGAGCCACTAACCGCTCGGACATTGGTCGGGGGTTATGGAGGCTCAATTCTAGCATCCTGGATGATGCCTATGTCCAGAATTGTATCCACTCCCTTTTTCAGGACCAGCTCCAGAGAGTAGACTTCTATGACAACATATCTGACTGGTGGGAGAACGTCAAGGAGGAGATCCGGTCCCTCTTAAAGAGACTGTCAGTGAAGAAGGGTAAGAGTAAGTACAGCCAGTATCTCAAGCTGCGGAAAGAATTGGAGTCACTGTATTCGGCGGGCGGGGATGACAAACAAAATATTGACCGACTGAAATCTGAAATAAAGCAGTATCAGTACAGCCGCTACACGTCCCTGGTTATCGAGCGGGACTACGGAAAACTGGGCGTTCCCGATCCGTATGAAAATTGCCGGGAACGTGTGGCCAAGAAATTGATCACAGGTCTCACTGACTCCCAGGGAGTTTTGCAGGAATCTCGGGAGGGTATCCTGGGGGTGGTGAGATCCTACTATGCTGAATTATTTCAGAAGAAGGTTTTGGATAAAGAGAAAATGGCTCAATTCTTGGAGGCAACTCCAGGCCCTGATACTAGAGATTTGGACTTTTCTCCTTTGACAGCAGGAATAACAGAGGAGGAGGTTAAAGAGGCCATTGATAAGTTACATCTGAAGAAGGCACCAGGACCAGATGGGATAACAGCAGAATTCTATAAAAAGTTCAGAGACCTCTTAGCCCCGATCCTTGTGGATGTGTTTACCAATTGTCTAGAGAATCACCTGATGCCTCCATCCATGAGAGTGTCCTCCCTTATTCTGCTGTCTAAAGGTAAGGAGCCTAGTGACATCAAGAACTGGAGGCCGATCGCCCTCTTGAATGTCGACCGGAAGATTCTGGCAAAGATTCTGTTTTCTAGATTAGTCTGTTTGTCCCCGGCACTGTTGGCAGGCTCTCAGTACGGCACAGTAAGGGGGCGGAACATCTCTGGAGCAGTCATCTCGATAAGGGAGATGTTTGAGAGATGTAAAGCTCTGAGGTGTGGGAGATATGTTGTAGGTCTGGACCAGGCTAAAGCCTTTGACAGGGTTGATCATGATTATCTATGGGCCACTTTATCAAAGTACGGTATTCCGGGACAATTTATAGATTGGCTTAGAACTTTGTACAGAGAGGCGAAGAGCTTTCCTCTGATCAATGGTTGGCAGGGGGACACTTTTGAAGTAGAGGCAGGGGTGCGACAGGGCTGCCCCCTGAGTCCACTGCTGTATGTGTTTGCTATAGACTTGTTTCTGCGATCACTGCAGCGGTGTGATTTTCAGGGGGTGCCGGTCCCCCATTGCTTGCCTTTGAAGGTAGTCGCCTACGCGGATGATGTGACTGTGGTGATATCTGAGCCTCGTGAGGTGGAGATGTTGTCTGCAGCCATCAGAAGTTACTCAGAGGCCTCCGGGTCTCTGGTCAACCTTGAGAAGAGTCAGGCTTTCTGGACATTGGATACTGCTCCTGGCTTTGATCTGCCACAGTTCGCCAAGGCCTCCACCCATATTAAGATCCTTGGGGTGAAATTCGGGAGGGAAGATAATGCCAAACTAAATTGGGAAGAGAAGTTGGATACCGGAAATACAAAGGTTCAGCGATGGAAGAACTGGAGGCTGACCTATAGAGAAAGGGTTACTCTGATGAAGACTTACCTGGTCCCTGTCTTCCTCTACGTCTCTGTCGTATTTCCTTTGCCAGAATCCTTCTCCGCTAGGCTCTTTAGCCTGTTCTTCCAGCTTTTATGGGGAAACAGGTTGAACCCAGTAAAAAGAGGGATCACCTACCTGCAGAGGAGAGAGGGTGGGCTGGATATGTTAAATCCAAGGGTATTTTTTGACTCCATGTTTCTGAAAGTTAATTTTGGAAGCCTGGACTCAAACAATGGTCTCCTTTGGGTAAGTAGTGTCAGGGACTGGATATTGCCTTTTGCAGAGTCTTGGGTGCGAGGCGGCAGTCTCAAGAGGGGCCGATGGACTCCTGGCTTCCTCCCCCAGTATCTGGAGTATGGTCTCAGGTGTTTGAAAAAGTGGAGAATAGATAAGACCTATCTGGAGAGTAGGACCAGGAAGGAGCTGTACACTAATATTTGTAGGACCTTCTATACTGTTCGGCCAGCTCTGAGGTACTGCACAACGGCCACCCTGCAGGGAAGTCTGAGGTTCCTCAATAGTCCAAGGCTCCCTGCAAAGCTCTTTGATATCGCCTGGTTATCCTTGCATGGGAGGCTCTTTGTCAGGGGAAATTTAAAATTCTTGAGTCTCTCTGAGCGTTTGTGCCCCTTGGGATGTCAACAAGAAGAGACCATGCAGCATTTTATCACTGAGTGCCCGGGAGGGAGACAGATATGGCAGGAGGTGTCCCACAGACTCGGAATATCAAGACTGCAGTCTCTGACCTACCCGGACATAATCTATGGGGTGACACCACAGGTAGCCGGCATCGACAGAGGGACCATGTACCTGATCATCACCACAATCAAATACTATCACTGGCACACCAGGACCAGAGTGTCTGCACACAGCGAGTCTTTCCAGCCCATGAACGCTGTAACCCAAATATTATCAGAGCTGAGGTGGATACGATCCATAGAGGTTAAAAAAAATGGTAATAATGTTAAGTTATGGAGGAACATATGTCTGGGGTAATTCATCAAGTAATTATATTAATTTCCACATTTTTCTTTTTACCAGTGATGGACTTTTTGAGTTAAGATTATTATGAATTTATTATTTTCTGATCTGTATGATATTTGTTAAATAATTGTCTGCTCATTCTGATGAGAATGTATTGTAATATTTTCTGTTTGTTTATACTAATAAAAATTGCCCCCTATGTACAGGAATATAACTACTATAATACTGCCCCCTATGTACAGGAATATAACTACTATAATACTGTCCCCTATGTACAAGAATATAACTACTATAATACTGCCCCCTATAGTCTATATGATAAATACAGGGCCAGATAATCAGATTGACGCGCAGAGCGGGTTTACATTCGGGTAACTACTGGAAAATGACATGTAAAGTCTCATTGAATTAGTGAAATGGAGCCAAAACAGCCACACACAGGGAGTCCTTGGTGGACACTAATTTGCTTCAGTTGTTCCCTGGATAGAGGGAAAAGGCAACCATTTATTCAATTGCTTTTTAAATGGTTTAAGGATAATTAAACTTTTAGGCTGGAGTGATGAGTTATTTCATTGTTGTTACACCTTTCAGTAAGGTAAACAGCCAATCAATAATATTAAAATTAGAGCAGCATAATAAATGTAATATTCATGTTCTACATAGGGGGCAGTATATAGTAGTTATCTTCCTGTGTAGGGGGCCTATATAGTAGTTATATTCTTGTACATAGGGGGCAGTATTATAGTAGTTATTCTTGTACATAGGGGGGCAGAGTATTAGTAGTTATATTCTTGTACCATAGGACAGTATTATAGTAGTTTTATTCTGTACATAAGGGGGCAAGTATTGTAGTAGTATATTCATGTACATCAGGGGGCTAGTATTATAGAGTGATATTATTGTACATCGGGGACAGTATATAGTAGTTATATTTTTGTACATAGACGGCAGAGTCTTAGTAGTATATTCCTGTACATAGGGGGCAGTATTATCGTAGTTTATTCTTGTACATAGGGGGAAGTAGATACAGTAGTGATAACATGTAAATAGGGGGGACAGATGAGGAGGGAGATGTTAATGTACAGAGGGGGAAGGAGGAGAAAGAGTGAGAGAAATGGAAATAGGACGGGGAATTCATTGGAACCCCCAGCTTCGCATTTTCCTCTTGCTATCAGTTCGACAAGTTGATGCGCTTTCATAACCGTCCTATTGCTTCGCCTTTCCCGCGCTTTTACTCCTCCGCTTTGCCTCGACCGTCGAAGCCTGCCCGTCTTCACCCCCTATCCCCATCTTGTCACGCAATTTGGCCTACCCCCACGAGTTGGTAACGTCACTCCCCGTATCAACGTTTCTTAAATTTCACTCCTTGTGCCGGCCCCGCCCGCCCCTCCTCCTCCTCATTCTCCTCTCTTTATTCTTGGTAGCCGACACTTTGAGTCCAATTCACTCCTCCCTCAACTTTGAGTCGATAGGAGAGCATTCCCCCCTACCCTACCCTAACGACGCCCTCAATTGTTCTAGTTTCCTCTATGCTCTTACTTATCTCACGGCTTCACATTCGCTAGCTTTCCCATCCTACCCTTCTTTACCCTATATTCCTATTCCGCTTTGAATTCCCGTGGCCTACCGTTCTTTCCTGTTCTCAGTGTAGTGACACTCACCCCTTTGTCATTTCAGCCCTTTTCTCTTTATTTATAGTAGTTATATTTTGTACATAGGGGCAGTATTATAGTAGTTATATTCCTGTACATAGGGGGCAGTATTATAGTAGTTATTTCTTGTACATAGGGGCAGTATTATAGTAGTTATATCTTTGTACATAGGGGGCAGTATTATAGTAGTATATTCCTGTACATAGGGGCAGTATTATAGTAGTTATATTCTTGTACATAGGGGGCAGTATTATCGTAGTTATATTTATTGTACATAGGGGCAGTATTATAGTAGTTATATTCTTGTACATAGGGGGCTTTATAGTGTTAATTATGTACATAGGGGGCAGTATTATAGTAGTTATATTCTTTACATAGGGAGGGGAGTCAGTATTATAGTAGTTAATTCTTGTACATGGAGGGGCAGTTATGTAGTATTGACAGAGTATTATAGTTATATTCTTGTACATGGGGCAGTATTATAGTAGTTATATTCGTACATAGGGGGCAGTATTTAGTAGTTATATTCCTGTACATAGGGGGGCAGTATATATGTAGTTATATCTGTACATAGGGCAGTATTAGAGTTATTTTCCTGTACATGGGGCAGTATTATAGTAGTATATTCTGTACATGGGGCAGTATTATAGTAGTATATTTGTACATAGGGGCAGATTTAGTGTATATTCTTTACATAGGGGCAGTATTATAGTAGTTATATTCTGTACATAGGGGGCAGTATTATAGTAGTTATATTCTTGTACATAGGGGACAATATATAGTAGTTATATTCTGTACATAGGGCCGTATTATAGTAGTTATATTCCTGTACATAGGGGCGTATTATAGTAGTTATATTCCTGTACATAGGGGGACAGTATATAGTAGTTATATTCTTGTACATAGGGGCAGTATTATAGTAGTTTATCCTGTACATAGGGGGCAGTATTATAGTAGTTATTCTGTACATAGGGGCAGTTATATAGTAGTTATATTCTGTACATAGGGGCAGTATTTAGTAGTTATTATTCTTGTACATAGGGCGTATTATAGTAGTTATATTCTTGTAATAGGGGGCAGTATTGGCAGTATTATAGTGTTTATTCTTGTACATAGGGGCCGTATTATAGTAGTTAATTCCTTGTACATAGGGGGCAGTATTATAGTAGTTATTTTCTTGTACATGGGGGCAGTTTATAGTAGTTATATTCTGTAAATAGGGGCAGTATTATAGTAGTTATATTCTTGTACATAGGGGGCAGTATTATAGTAGTTATATCTTGTTATAGGGGGCAGTATATAGTAGTTATATTCTGTACATAGGGGGCAGTATTATGTAGTTATATTTGTCATAGGGGGCAGATTATAGTAGTTCTATGTAATAGGGGGCAGTATTATAGTAGTTATATTCCTGTACATAGGGGGCAGTATTATAGTAGTTATATTCTTGTACTAGGGGGCAGTATATAGTAGTTATATACTTGTACATAGGGGCAGATATAGGTTTTATTTCTTGTACATAGGGGGCAGTATTATAGTAGTATATTCCTTGTACATAGGGGCAGTAGTATTATAGTGTATATTGCTGTACATAGGGGCAGTATTATAGTGTTATTCCTGACCCCCCCCCCCCCCCCCATTACCCCGACCTCATCCATTCATTATAGAAAGAGTCCAAACAATGAGGGCAACGCTCCAAGAGTAGAGAAAGTGTCACCTAAAATGTCCCCCGGGACAATGGGAAAAAGAGAGAGATCTGTGCCCCCTATGTACAAGAATACTGCCCCCTATGTACAGGAATATAACTACTATAATACTGCCCCCTATGTACAGGAATATAACTACTATAATACTGCCCCCTATGTACAGGAATATAACTACTATAATACTGCCCCCTATGTACAAGAATATAACTACTATAATACTGCCCCCTATGTACAAGAATATAACTACTATAATACTGCCCCCTATGTACAAGAATATAACTACTATAATACTGCCCCCTATGTACGAGAAGAGGGTTTGTGTGGTGTGACTCTTGCCCTCCTCATGTCTGGCTAGCCCAGGGCGGGGCGGGGGCCACCTGGGTGGGGATTCCCCAACAAGGCCGCAGCTTCCAGGCCTACACCGGAGTGAACTCCCAAAAACTTTCTGTAGGGTCAAATCCCAAGTTATGAAGAGTGAAGATTGTGGAAACGTGATGTCGCTGTATTGAAGAAGAGAAAGATTTGACAGAATACTGCAGTAAAGAGAAGTCCTACCAGCCACGTGGAGAGCCAGGTGATGCACAGATGAGAGATCAGCAGCAGGTGCACACCCCCCACTCCTGCACCCAACAGAGGAGAACGTCTCTGGAGAGACAGACCCTGCGAGAAAACCTGCAGCAGAGGGATGTGGTGTCCAGCATGGCCGCTACGGCCGCACCAGGTCAGCAGTAAACCGCAGACTGTTACATGAGCATGCTGCTAAGTGTGAACAGGCCCCTGCAAGTGCAGCCACAAGCCTGGGAAGGAGACGGGTGCACCCAAACCATCTGGAGCTGCACCCCGACCAGCACAGCAGGGGAAGCAGACCCACGCACACCGGACTGCAGTTGGCGGAGGAGATACCGACTCTGGTAAGAGGATGGGGGAGCTACTAACCATAAGAAAATGCTGCAGATGCAAATTGACTGTATGTATTCACTTAGAACTGCACACCCTGAAGCAGCACCCTGTTAAACTCCACGGCAGGGACAGGCATAGAGCTGCACAGGTGTCAGGGATTGGACTGTGTCCTGGAGAGGATGGGACCCCTGGCGAGTCTTACAGGAACCAGGAGCGCTTCTCCCAGCAGAGGCAAGAGCTGTGACTCTGGGCCCCGGGCCCCTACAGCACGCTGGTTCCGTTCCCCCAGATGTCCCCCCACGTGTTACACCGGTTCTCAGGCCTGCGAGCTTCTCATTCCAGAAGGACAGAACCAAGATCAGCCGCAGACCCTGCAGCGGTCCCAGAGCAGGTGCATGGACCTGTTACACAAGTCCCACAGTGTCTGTGCATCAGCAGGATGTGAACTTGCATCTATGGGTCAGGGTGATGCGTGACCCAGGAAACTCTGTGTGTGCTTGACTGGGACACTGTTGCTATCACCTGGGGTTCGGGGTGGAGGGACCCTCAGTCTATCTGGGAGTGCAGCCACCGGAGGAAAACATGGATGGGGGGCAGGGGTTAACAAGATAATGTGTGTGACTTCCCCCCTTAACAACATCAGCCCCTTAGTAGAGTCAGGTCCCCTCTAGATCAGACCCTCCCCCAATTCCTATAAGCCCGTCAGGAACCTCCTAAAAACGCCTGGAGCCGCGGTGCTCCCTCCTTCACCTCCGCGCGCACTACTCCGGGCAGGCGTTTGAGGAGAGAACGTGGTGCGCTTTAAGACCCGAGCACCAAGGATGATCTCCCAGAGTAGGAGGTTGTGGTGCGAGATCTCCTTGTCCGCAGATGGGGTTCTCCGCCTGATGACATCCTGGCAGTCATCAACCTTCCGACAGACAGGGCTATATGTCAGCTTTAAGCTCATGTCTAGTCTGGAATATTCTGGGATAAATTCCCCCGGCTTAGGGACACCTGACGGCTGGAATAAGTTTATTTTTGTCCCCAATCCAGGCCAGATACCGTGGTAGTTAATATAATTTCTGGAACGAGTCGGTTCTCCTCCCCAGGACATTCTAGTGTGGCTCAGGCGCCATTGTGATCGCTGTCTGACCTCACTAAGAAATAGAGATAGTGACGGTATCTGGACTGGAGGGTGGAAGGTGCTGTTAAACTGCGCCAATTAACAATATCACCCTCACCTCCCCAACTCCTTCTATATAGGTGAGAAAAGGGCGTCTGCTCTATCCCGGACAACCCCGAAAGTGCTTAGGTTGTGGTAAGTCGTCACGGGTGCAAAATATGCACAGTGGCAAATGCAACCTGTGTGGGGAGGTCGGCCATCTCAGTGCCACCTGTGAGACAGTCAGATGTAACCTCTGCGGAGAATGGCCACCCACAAGGATTGCCCGGAGGCCTGGCATAACATCGCCAGGGACTTTTCAGATGATGAATGGTGCAGAGGCAGACGCCTTAGAGAGGAGGCCTGGTGTCGGGGCAAATCTGACAGGCGGGAGGTACAGGGGTCAGGTGAGACAGTACCAAACCCAGCAGTCAGACAGCACAGGGAATATGGAGTGTCCCGGGGCCAGCCTCAGGCAGCCACCTCTGTAACAACATCTGAATTGGAGGAGTCAAGAGAACAAGAGGAAAAAAAATAAATCCTCTCGTAAACCTGAGGAAGATTGTAATTTAGGCCCAAAACCAGGAGAAAAGCCATTGGTGATGCCGGGTCATGGTCCTATCTAACAGATATGATGCTCTGTCGAGTCGGATGGGGATTATAGAAAGAGTTACAGAGATTCAAATGAGTGTGAAGCGGATACACAGGGGATCCTCCAACTAAGAAGAAGCCCCCTCCTGTAGATCCCGCGAGGAGTCAGACATGGAGACTGGTGGAAACGGGGAGGATGACTCTGACTCATGATGATGGGGGTCGCTCTTTGCTTTTTTGGTTATAATGGCTGGGTTCTCTCTAAAAGTTGCTTCCAGCACGTCAACAGCATTAAAGTAAGAAGGACCAGCCACGCGTATATGACCACCTAAGATATTTGGACGCTGATGTCTTCCTGCAGGAGACCCGTCTGACCACCTTGGGCATCTCCGTGAGGCTGAGGTGAGTGGCGGTCTGGTCCTTCTTACTGGTCACTGGCTGTGGAGCCGTACGCCGGGTCCCATCTGTTTAAACACCACAGACGTGACGGTGCACAGGCTGACGGAGGTCGCTATGGGGAGGTGCCTGGTGCTGGAAGTGACCATCCATGGTAGCGGCTCCGGCTGATCAACATCTATGGCCCACAGACAGTGACAGAGAGAATCCAGCGTTCAATGAGGTGAAGCAGCATTTATTTACCTCTATCCCTGTGATAATGGCGGGCGACTTTAATGTTGTCATGACTTCAGGTGACCGGTCCTCGGGCAGGAGCAGTGTCAGAGACTCCAGGGTCTACAGAGCATAATATCACAGGCCCATCTACGTGATGTATTTTACCTTGGACGGGAGGAAGCCTCGGTACACCTATACGTGTGCTGAAGGCACAGCAGATCGATATGGCATTGTGAGTCCCTCAGAGAATGTTAGTGGTATAGCGAGAAGGTCGTCCCATATTCTGACCATCTTGTCCTATTGTTTCACCTAGGAGCCACTAACCGCTCGGACATTGGTCGGGGGTTATGGAGGCCAATTCTAGCACTCCTGGATGATCCTATTGTCCAGAAATTGTATCCACTCCCTTTTTCAGGACCAGCTCCAGAGATAGACTTCTATGACAACATATCTGACTGGTGGAGAACGTCAAGGAGGAATCGGTCCCTCTTAAAGAGACTGTCGTGAAGAAGGGTAAGAGTAAGTACAGCCAGTATCTCAAGCTGCGGAAAGAATTGGAGTCACTGTATTCGGCGGGGGGATGACAAACAAAATATTGACCGACTGAAATCTGAAATAGCAGTATCAGTACAGCCGCTACACGTCCCTGTTATCGAGCGGGACTACGGAAAACTGGGCGTTCCGATCCGTATGAAATTGCCGGGAACGTGTGGCCAAGAAATGATCACGTCTCACTGACTCCCAGGGAGTTTTGCAGGAATCTCGGGAGGGTATCTGTGGGTGGTGAGATCCTACTATGCTGAGTTATTTCAGAAGAAGTTTTGGTAAAGAAAATGCTCAATTCTTGGAGGCAACTCCAGGCCTGATACTAGAGATTTGGACTTTTCTCCTTTGACAGCAGAATAACAGAGGAGGAGGTTAAAGAGGGCCATTGATAAGTTACATCTGAAGAAGGCACCAGGCCGATGGATAACAGCAGAATTCTATAAAAGTTCAGAACCTCTTAGCCCCGATCCTTGTGGATGTGTTTACCAATGTCTAGAGAATCACCTGATGCCTCATCCATGAGAGTGTCCTCCTTATTCTGCTGTCCAAAGGTAAGAGCCTAGTGACATCAAGAACTGGAGGCCGATCGCCCTCTTGAATGTCACGGAAATTCTGGCAAAATTCGTTTTCTAGATTAGTCTGTTTGTCCCCGGCACGTGTTGGCAGGCTCTCATACGGCCAGTAATGTACAAGAATATAACTACTATAATACTGCCCCCTATGTACAAGAATATAACTACTATAATACTGCCCCCTATGTACAGGAATATAACTACTATAATACTGCCCCCTATGTACAAGAATATAACTACTATAATACTGCCTCCTATGTACAAGAATATAACTACTATAATACTGCCCCCTATGTACAAGAATATAACTACTATAATACTGCCCCCTATGTACAAGAATATAACTACTATAATACTGCCCCCTATATATAAGACTAGTGCTGGTTATGACATGTAATACTCTACAGTAAACAGTATATGATTCATACTGTTAGATCTCGTAGTCTCTGGG
>WNYA01001250.1:0-82253 GCA_019512145.1 Engystomops pustulosus | reverse complement strand
ATCAGAATAAATACATATATTGAGAATAATATACTTTTATATAAACTTTTGTTTACAAACGTTTACATGCACTAAGATTACTACGCCTTTAAATCAGTTATAACAGCCCATATGATGATGTCATGTCTTTGAAAGCTTCTAAGTCAAAGATAAACACATGTGCATATCTGAAACACATTGGGGCACATTTACTTACCCGGTACGTCAGAGGTCACGTAAGTGCATTGTCCGACGATAATTCACTAAGATCTTGCGCCCGATATCCTGCATGTGTCGCTTCCCCGCTCAGGTCCGCCAGAGGTCACCTTCTTCTTCCTGGTGTATGTAAGTGCATTGTCTTGCGATACAATTTGAAAGTTAAATCCTGCGCTCAGTCCGAATCAGTCAGATCGTCACGCCCCTCAATCTTTGTCGCATGAAAGCCAGCGCAGCTGCACCAAAATCTGATCGCCTGTGACACAATTCCAGTGCAAACCCCTGTTAAATACCTGTCAAAGCTGCGCAAATCCCAAAAACCCGTGAATAGTCCGACGAAAGTGCGATCCCCGAACCTTGGTAAATAATTGTTTCTTTGTGTAACATCATTGAGATGTCTAAAGAAATAGACAATCAGGAAGAGAATTGTGGACTTGCTCAAGTCTGGTTCACCCTTGGATGCAATTTCCAGGAACCTGAATGTTCCTCTTCGTTCATCAGTACAAATAATTATACGCAAGTGCGAATCAGTCGGATCGCCCGACTGCACGCCCCCCAATTTGCCCCAATGCAGGATATCGGGCACACGATCTTAGTGAATCGCGGCAGAGTACATTATCATCGGAGAACTCAGTGGACCGGGTAAGTAAATGTGCCCCAATGTTTTGGAATGGCTATCACAAAGTGCTTGTCTGGAACAACTTAAAATTTATGGTCAAAGTTTAAAAAGCAGACGCAAGCAAGGTGATCTACAAACATGTTACCCCTGTTCTTTCATAATGAATGGGTCCAAGTTCATACCAACTATTGTGAGAAGCTTGTGGAGATGCTTTACCGAAGTTACACAGTTTAAAGGGGTTGGACACTTTTTAATAGCTTTCTTTCATTAGACAAGTCTCTGCATGTATATGTACCTGTAGCAATGATAGAAAGAGGATAAAAGGAAATCCGCACAGGCAACTTTGCAGGCAACACTTTTGTAAACTTTTATTTGTCTATTTCATTATATTCTGGACCAGTGTGTGTTTGCGTCCCCTTCCAAGCATTTACAATTGCTTAATTAAAATTACATCGTCGAATCACATCATAAGAAAGTTTCTGTACTCTCTCTGAATGAGTGTATTTGGTTTGAGACACTAAATGATGTGACCTGACTATGTACGAAGGACGTCGCGGATCACACTTCAACGTCATAGTTTTAATTTTTAGACAAAAGTTAGATATATCTCCTGTAATAAGGAAAACCCCACGATAAGTCAAGTGCTACCGAAGAGGTGGATGACTTTTGAACCAACCCATTAGAATGACCACAAAGTCTCCAAAGTCTTTTGCTAGAAAGAAGAAACTGAAAAAATACTGTGAAACAAAAAGAACAAAAACCCCAATGTCAGGGATCTAACCAAAAATAGGGAAGCCTACAATCGAATTACAATTGGTGGGAGTCTCCACCCGCAGAACTACCTTGACAACTTATGATCCAAGAGGACTTCGTATACAAATTCCCTATAGAGGATACGGGATCGAGCTTATGAATGCCTGGAATGAAAGATGTTCATGCTCACTTAAGCAAGGCATGTAGCCAAGAAAAAACCCTTTTAAAGGAAGCAACGGACACTATGGAAAAGAACTATAATTCACAAGTAATGGACACAGTACCTGCGAAACTCCAGACATATACAAAATGACAGGACAACTTGGATAAATTGGAACCAGAAATTATGAACAAAAAAAATCAGAAAGTTCCAGGCGTGAGGTTATGGATATTCCACAACACGGTGTACAGTCCACTAGAGAGCATAGAGAAAATACAGACGACATTGGTAACGGCCTTCAGTAGAGACGTCCCGATCGATGGCCGTGCTGGATACGATGAACTCCTGGTCTGGATCCAAGGTGACACGTAGCAATGATAGAAAGAGGATAAAAGGAAATCCGCACAGGCAACTTGGTAGAAGTTTAAAAAAATTCTTGAGGCTTTATTAGTTACATATTAAAAATGTGACATCACGATAGAAAAAAGGCAAGTCATAGGTGACGCGTTTCGGACAAAAGGTGTCCTTAGTCATACCAATGTAGCATCGTGCTATGGAGTTCCTTATAAGCATTAGAGGAGAGACGCCACCGGAAGTCTAGTGGGAGGTAAGAGGGGGGTGTGTCAGGTAGAGGAATCACATGACCGCTAAAGGGGAATATGTTTGTAGTAAGCCGTAGAATGAATGCATAGAGTCTAACAAGGAGCGGAAAAGGGGTGTATCAGATTAAAGGTCACATGATAGCAGAAAGTTGAACTATATGTGTAGAACCACTAATGAACATGTAAGTAAATGGGCATGAGATATTAGTATGCTAGAAGATATGCATGAGATCGTTTCTAAAGTTCATGCCGTTTGGTGAACGTGTATCCAATGCCAAAATCCAGTATGCTTCACGCATATGTAGTTTCTTTTTGCGATTGCCTCCACGTTTGATGGGTGGAATATGTTCAATCGCCACTACTGACATGAATTTGGTAGAGCCATGATGAATATCCTTAAGATGTTTGGATAACCCTGATGAGTTCCTAAGGCTAGTTAGATTGTTTGGGTTTGCTGCTGTGATATGTTCCGCTATGCGGATTTTTAGTTTTCTCGTGGTGCATCCCACATATTGTAGTTTGCACTGTGTGCACATGACAAGATAAATTACAAAACTACTTTCACAGTTTAGATGTTTTTGTATGGGGAAAGTGTGCCCGGTGGCATATGAGGAGAAAGTAGATGTTTTTTGTATAAGATTACATAGATTACATCTTTTATTGCCACAACAGACACATCCCCTATAACTAAGCCATGAACTATTATGTGATTTGATGTTGAATTGATTGGGGGAAAGTATGCCCCCTAATGTAGGAGCACGAGTAGATACACATCTGATACCCTTGTCTAAGATGTTTGCCAATAAGGTATCTTGGTATAGTATGGGTAAGTACTTTTTTACTACCTTGGTAATTTCAGAGTATTGTGGACTATACTGTGTTGAAAAAACAGGGATATTGTCAGATTTGTGGTTAGTGCCTTTATTTTTGTCTTTAAGATAGTGAGAACGATCTTTGCTGTCTACTATGTTACGTGCTCTATGGCATAATTTGGGACTGTAGCCCCTTTTTCTGAGACGTTTCGTAATGGTCTGGCATTCGGTGATATAAGAGTCAGAGGTGGAGGAAGCTCTTTTGGCTCTGATATACTCTCCTATTGGTAAGTTTTTTATGGTGTGGGCTGGATGGCAACTGTCAGCTTTGAGTATGGTATTGCCCGATGTGGGTTTGCGATAGAGTCCACTTAGGATTCTAGATAGAGACAGATCCCCTGTAAGAAGAATGTCTAAAAAAGGTATTTGTATTTTTTGATGTTCAAAAGTGAATTTTAAATTATAGACATTGTTGTTTAAATTCGACGACTGCCCCCTCATCACCAGACCAGATGAGGAGGCAGTCGTCGATGTACCTTCCGTACCATGTTATGCATGAGGTAAAGGGATTGTTTTCAGAGAAGAGATAGTCTTCCTCCCACATTGCCATGTATAAGTTGGCAAGAGTGGGTGAGAAACAAGCGCCCATAGGACAGCCCATTTTTTGTAGGAAAAAGTGGTTATTGAAAATAAAGAAGTTGTTACTCAGTAAAAAACGTAGCACATCAATAATGAAACATTGTAATGTAACAGAGAAAGTGCTGAATTTATGTAAGTGTGACGCGACGGCCCTGCAGGCCCCATCATGAGGGATGGAGGTGTACAGGGCCGCCACATCACAAGTAAGCCAGCTATCATGTTCAGACCAAGGAACATCATGTAATGCATTCAGAACTGTTTTACTGTCCCGAATGTAACCCGGCAATCTTGTGACAAATGGTTGTAATAGATGATCAAGCCATGATCCCATTTTCTCGGATAACGATCCAATTCCAGAAACAATGGGGCACATTTACTTACCCGGTCTAGTCGCGATCCAGCGGCAGGCTCTCCGGCGCTGATTCGGGTTCTGCCGGGATTCACTAAGGTCCGTGCGCCGATATTCACCAGGTGTCGCTGCTGCGCCGAGGTCCACCGGAGTTCACCTGCTTTTTTCTGGTGTATGTGAGTGCTTGATCTTGCGACACAAATGGCTTTTTAAATTCTGCCGTTTTTCCGAATCCTTCGGGTTGTCCGGTGGCCACGCCCCCCGATTTCTGTCGCACGAAAGTCGGCGCGATTGCGCCAAAAATCTATCGCGTGCGCCACAATCCCGTGAAATACAGCACAGAGCGGAAATATTCGGGAAAAACCCGACGGATTCGCGGCTTAGTAAATGTGCCCCAATGGGTCTGAATTTCGGTGGGAAAGTTCCTTTATGTGTCTTCGGTAGAAGATAAAAATTTGGACAGACTGGGTTGTCAGGTATGAGGCAATTGGCAGTTGCTTGGTCAAAAATGCCTAAGGTGACTCCTTCGTCCACTAAGTTCTTGAGTTTACTGATGATGTAGTTGGTTGGATCCCCTTGAAGTTTTTTATATGTTGATTGATCATCCAGCATCTTCATTGCTTCAATGAGGTAAAGATCTTTGTCCAGAATTACTACTGATCCCCCCTTATCAGAGGGTCGAATTTCGACAAATGGATTACGTTTGAGAGTTGTTATAGCTTGTTGTTCTGATAGGGTAAGGTTGGACGGACACTGGGAGGTATGATAATATTTTTCAGATAAGATCTTTAGATCTTTTTCTATTATTTGTTGGTATGTGTCCATCTCTGGTGTTCTTGATTCCATCGGATAAAAATGAGGATTTCTTTTATGAATATATGCGGTGGTATTATGTATTTCTGAGATGGATTCAGGATCTTCATAGGATGAACTTTGTAGGTTGATCAATTGGCATATATTCTGTTGTAATTTAAAGTCCATTTTTAAGTCAAAGGTGTTGTTGCCCAATTCGTTGAAAAAGATATCTTGATTTTCATTGTCAGGAACATTGTGATCTGATGATTCCTCATTTTTTAAGAAATGTCTTTTGACTGTTAGTAATCTTACGAATTTGTTGACGTCGCAGAGAGTCTTAAATAAGTCAAAGTAGGGAATATTTTAGGGAGACTGTTTTAGTATCTGAATTTTTAATGCCGCCATGTGAAATCACTGCAAAGGGGCCCATTGAGGCTCTGTCACCCAGGGCCCTACTGAAACATGGAGCTGACCATCCGAACCGTGTATGAAATGAGAAAACCTCACTGTAAATCAGCTGCTCCAGAGGGTGGCTAGGTTGCACCCCCGAAATTCAACTACTATATGACTAACCTATCTTGTGAATAGGTCTTTTATTGTATAGGAAAACCCTTTTTGTAAAATACCATCATTAACATAATCCCCAGATGAGTGATATTGAGGGATTTGTATACTTTTAGTTTAATTAAAGGGTATCTGCCCCTAGATATCACATTATTAAACTACTAACCCTTCAGGAAAAGTATGAAATATCCGTTCTAGAATTCCCTTATTTATGCGAAATCTCACCCAGTTACCTGTGAAAAAAATCTCCACCAAAATGAAGTTAAAATCAGAGAAGAATCTAATTTTTCCCCAAGATGGGTCAAGTTTAGATGAAGTTTAGTTTAGGTGAAGCAATTTCACATTGAAGGGGGAGTTCTAGAAATGACATTACATACTATACCTGAGGGGGAAGGCAGGTAAAATCTTGTAACATGTTTTCTTTAAAGGTAAGTTGTAGTATGATCATCCATTGTCCTGTATAATGTAGTAGGATTTGTTCTGACTCGACCTTGTATATCTTGCCCAACAATGAGATATATATACCATATCTTACCTGTGTCTTCTCACTATGTATATATATATATCCATGTATTAGTTTTCTTCTGGATCAAACATGGTAATCTCAGCATTAACATCCTACCGTGGTCAGTTTCTGCCCCTTAACTTTTAACAAAAGTTCACGTCTGGATTTAGCTAAGATATATAACATCATTAGAAGTTTTCTTATAGCACTATGTAAAAATGCACTAGAAAAATGTAATTCCTAAAAATCTGGATCGTACATTACAGATTGTTGAGGTGAAAAAATACTTCATCACTGCCCCTTGTCTGATTACTCACCAGTGATTTTCATCAATATGCTTTAGATATGTGTCTTATTATAGCCCAGAGTATATATTATATGTAAATTATATGATACCATTACATCTATCATTTTACCTAACTATGACTTACCAGCTGATGATATTGTCACGGCAAGGAAACAGAGGAAGATCCCCAGGAAGGAGACCTGAATGCGAAGCATCGTTATCTCTATGAGTGTGAAGTTGGTGTATACTGGCAGTGCCAGGCTCTTATATGGCCAGTGGTAACCTCTGTGTGGGTGGTGGCCTCCAGAAACAAGGAAACTGAAGATTCATTCGGATTTAGTTTCTTTAGTTTAACTTAGTTTCATTCCGCTGACTACAACACCTAAAACCTACAGATTTATTACATCAAGTAGATCCCACTTTTCCTCAGTAAGGATCTTTGAAAACTGGTGGAAGATTTCTAGAGCTCTGGGAGGGAGATACCCAGTGGTGCTCCAGCCCTGAGGTGAGTTGAGCCTTTTGCCCCAGGCAGCACCACCTGCAGGAAGTTGGGGGCAGCATTAGGGGCGCAGTCACCTGCTATAGAGCCAGACCTCACACCCAATGGGGGCATGGATGTATGAAACTGCATGGAGAACCCTGATATATTACTACTAAAGGAGGGCACTGTTCTATAGCTCGCCTTTAGGTAACAGAGAGTTTAGGTTGACCCCTGGCTATACCAGATCTTATCATCAGCCAATGGATTCCAAAGTCACAGAATGTAACTGTGTAGAGTCAAGATAAAAGAACCTGACAATCCCGGAGTTAAGGGAACAGTCTTTCCAGAATTAAGCTGGACAGTACCAGGTTTGGGTCTGTCTACTGTCCAGTAATGTTTACTGCAATGGTTGCTGGTGGGGATTATACAAAATGAGACATTATTAAAGGGGGGCTAGGGTGTATAGGTTAGGGGGGTACAGAGATGGGTGCATTTTAAGTATTGGGGTTTTTTAGAAGAGGTGTGATTAGGAGAAACTTTGGAGAAAGTGGCATTTTACCTTGGGGGCTGATGAAGGAGGTCATTGTAATTTGGAAGGAGGCATTACACTAAGGGGGAATATTTTACTGTGTAGGCACAGTAGGGTGGCCAAAAGGGAGGAAGGAGTGTGGCTTAAGACATGAAAGCTATATGAGCTGTAACTTTTGTCCCTCTGCCCCACTGTCATTAGAGGTGTAACTGTTAACTCCTAATACACCATGCCCAGGGACAGTACAGAAGTTTACAGAAGAAGTGAGATATCAGCCAGGTGGCAGCTCCACACACCAACAATTAGTAACCCTGACCAGACACTTCTATTGTCTCCACTACACATTGATTTATTTCAGTAGCTTTTTTTCCAGGTCGGTGACATTGTGACCAAGACAATACAATGTATTCTAATTCCGTGATTTACGGCTTTAGACTTTAGAGAACAATAATTAATAATAATTTGCTGGATCTTTAGGACTGGAATACAATACAACACAACTCTATGTTACATACTATTACCAACAGGATGTAAGTTGAAGGTAACACACCAGGTTGAAGCCTCCAGGTTAAATATCACTCCTATGCTGAAGACACACAGGTCTATATTTGTGACCCAGATATCAGCCATATCTTCCTTCTTCTCTTCCTTCTTAACATGGACAACAAAGAACTCCTAGGCCCACATTTATTAAAGTGTTTGTACCAATTTTATGTCGGACTTTTCACTGAAAAGAAAGTGCCAACTGCTCGCACATGTATGCATGAAGTATTTGCGCCAGTTTTGTACCACGGCTTCACTGTGCCCTCTGTGTCACAAAAATTAGCACCGAAAGAGGCGTTCCGGTGCAGATTCGAGCAGTGTGCCACATTAATAATGCGACTTGACAGAATTGTGTTGCACGCTCTATGTTAAAGGTGCACCAAAAAAGGTGCGCACTTCCCAAGCAGTTCAGAGTGTGCAAGATAATTGAAGACCGTCCTCCAGTATTCAATAATCTGGTGCACCCTGCACACTCCAAAGGCAAAATACACATAGTGCAGCTTGCTCTACTTTTGATAGATCTGAGCCATAATCATTCCTCCACCTAACACATCCCTCCCACCAGACCTAATTGTCACAGTTCTTGGCTCCACACTCTCCCCAGTCCCTAAGGTCCACTGCCATGGAGTCATCTTAACATTTAACATTATCCTTTAAGCCTCACATACAGGCCCTTACTACAACCTACTGCCACCATCTCAAGAACATCTCTCACATCAGACCCTTCCTTAATCCAAAGTCTACAAAATAGCTAATCCATTCCCTCATCATCTCTCGCTTGGATTACTGTAACATCCTTCTCTGTGCTCTCCCAGCTAACTCTCTAATGCCCCTCCAATCTATCCTTAAATAGTATTATCATGAATAAGCAATCAGATGATTACTTGTTCATGTCCCATGGTGGAACTTATTAAAAAAAAGTTATTCAATAAAAAATGAATTAATAAATTAATAAAAATGTCCATAAGCCCCATAACATATAAAGAGACATAGTCTAAAGACAAAGTCTAAATCATAACAGAAACCCTATATATATAGTATCAGCCAAAATTTACTACTAAAGTGAAGTACAATATGTGAGGAAAAAACTTTCTCATGATTTCTTTGATAAGTAACAGTGTTCAAAAGTTCTAACCATATAAAGCGACGCAAGTCAGAATCCAAAAAATGGGGCTGAGCCTTAAGTTGTAAAATGGCTGCGTCCTTAAGGGGTTATAGAAAACTCATCACCATGATCTACCTACCCAAACTAACTGCTGTGTTATGTTACCTGTATGTGTTTTTATTGTCTAGCTGCTCCTTCCATGCCAAAACCTAAAGAGCACCTGTCACTACGAGATAAAGTTACTTACCCCTGAGAAAGTCTCCATTAGGAGAAAGAAAGCGAGGAGAGCCCCCCACTTCCTGTTTTATTGTACTTTTGGACATTGCCATTGTCTTTCTTTTTGTGGTAAATGAGATAAGTGGCCCCAAGATGGAAGTCGACACCAAGAACAGGATATGGGTGGAGCTTATCACGCCACATGCGCATACTAAAGGGCTGGTGGGATGGCGGAGTTCCCTGCATCTTTGTATTATCGCCAGACTCCTCGCTCTTCCCATCGCCAGACTCCTCGCTCTTCCCTGGAGAATTCCATATGCATTGTACATGTGATTTGTACAGGAACAGAATGATGAATAATGGACAGCTCTACTGAATATGTATGGGCTACCTCCCTATAAGCTGCATATACTCACAATTTCTCCAGGTGGGTGCTACAGTGCAGGGAGAAAACCCCATTGTAAGGCTTCCTGCACACAAATGGCTACCTCCCATTTTTTCCTATGGTCACAAAACTACATGTCTCTTGGTGTTTTTACGGGCCGCATGTGAACATTAATGCATCTGATTCTGAGCCATATGGGTGCAGAAATGGTCCACAAGTCACTCGTATGTCATCTGAAAACGGGAGGCTGGAAAATGATGTCAATAGCTGGTGCCACGTGTTTTGTATTTTCACACCCACTTCTATAGGAATGGCCAAGCCACAAACATGGCAGCAGTTCCCAACCATCGGGCTTTGACCCAAACCAGGGTGGGGAAAACCTGGTTCCGGGCTGCAGCCATGGAAAGAAAAAAAAGCAATGCCACCATGTCCCATTCCCCTACACCAGGCCTCTTCTCTGCTGAACATGGCTTTACAACAACCAGACATGAGGATGCCATCACATCACGCCTGCTGGCTTCAGATCCGTGTACAGCTGAGGCAGAGAAGAGAGGAGGAATGAAGTGGAGGATATGATATGTCTATGGACCAAGCCCTATGTACTTCTTCCATTACCAACTCACTTTTGCTAAAACTACAGAACCAGAACGTTTCCCGTAGAAGGCTTCCCAAAAGGTGTTATGTAATAATAAGTTCTCCTTAAAGAAAACCTACCATGAGGAATCTACTAGCAGAAGTAGATGAGATGGTAGGTGCCTCCTCCTGCCTCTGCCCTAATCTGTCATTTAATAATCCTGACATCTAACCTAATTTATTAAAAAAACTTATTTACATTATATTATTATATTTTAGTAATATGTAAATTAACTGCAGAGGCTACTGGGGCGTGGAGTAGCCTAGTTTCCCAAACCCCAAACCCGGTCAGGCTATACACGCCCACAGCAGCCTCTGCAGTTAATTTACATATTACTCAAATAAGTTTTGACAAGTTAGGTTCCAGGAATTAATAGGAAACCTACCACTTGAAGTGGCATGTTCCTGATGGAAATCCGGCACCAGCTCAGGTGAGCTGGTGCCGGAGCTTATTTTTGTTAGTGTTTAAACCGCGGTATCGCGGTTAAAACACTTTTTAAACTTTATAGCCGCCGCAGGGAGGTACGCCCGCTCGGCGCTTACCATTCGCGCGGCTCTCCTTCACTTTCTATGTAGCCGCGCGCACGGTCGCGCGCATGGTACGCCGAGCGCGTACCTCCCTGTGCCGGCTATAAACGTATAAAAAGTGTTTTAAACCGCGATACCGCGGTTTAAAACACTAACAAAAATAAGCTCCGGCACCAGCTCACCCTGAGCTGGTGCTCGGTATTTCCGTCTGAAACCTGCCACTTCAAGTGGTAGGTTTCCTTTAAATTACAGATTAGGGCAGAGGCAGCAGGAGGAATCTACCATCACATCTACTTCTTCTAGTAGATTCCTCATTGTAGGTTTCCTTTAAGTTCTTCCTGTTTTGTTACTGTTTTACCCTTTCAGGACCTTATACGAAGTGCCATACTGATGGTGAATTGACCTTCTATGAAGTATGTTTGGATGTACAGTAGGAATTCTAAAATATATCGTCCAATAAAGCCCAACTCACAAACTTTAAACACACAAATCAATTTTTTTCTAAAGTATAAGAAGCTTTATTTTATGTCATGCATTCTCCAAAATCCACATAGTATAAGTAATAATTATATGAATTACAATAGAAGGTGTCACTACAGTAGTAGAAGGCAAGAAGATTACTACAGGATGTGCTCGTGTGTATTCTAACAATCGACACTATCAGTTTGTACATCAACTGTACAGTATATCCATGTAATTTAAGTATGGATCAGCTGAAACTTACAAGAGCCTTATGATCGGTGCAGACATTTAACATCAAACCTGAAAATCTATAGGCATGTAGGTGATTACGGGTTTTCTTAATCAAACACCCCCTTTAGTCCTCAGAACACAAACAATTTATGGTTGTGTGCTCGCACTTACTTGTTTAGGTGTATACTAATGGGCCTACAAATACCATGTATGAGCTGCAAATTTTGGAACAGATCCTATTCCTGCCCAGGCAATCCTTTTCTATAAAAGGGGATGGCCACTCCATATAAATTGCCTGTGTGCCTTTACTGGCTTATGGATAATCCCTGAATGTTCATCATTTTTAGCAGTACTGCTACTTAATTTTGTACTGTGTGCAGACCCTCTGTGCTTCTGTGTTTACAGCTCTGCTGAATTGGAGGAGCTGTAGCAGCAGAGTAATGAGTCATCATACTCCCTTTCCCTGTCTTTGTCATTGAGGACGACCAAGAGCACTTAGAGAGACAAAGCTGTGTGTGTATGCAGAGAGCAGCATTCTGGGAACAGGGAAAGATTAAAACTTTTATAGGAGGCAAAGATATAGGTACATCTACATGTAGAAAAATGTCTAATGGGTCAAATTAAATGAAAAGTGGCCAACCCCTTAATATTGGTGAATGTGTGGGTCTGACACCTTGATGATCCCTGGGAACCTGGGGTCCATTGTTTGTGGTCTGAAATTTTACACATGTCGTGTGCGGGTAGCCTTATACTGATTATTATATAGTTACATATGAAGACATGGAGAAATGTATAAAGAAGAAGCGCTTCTCATCTATGTTCATTGTCCGGGACAAAACCTAGAAAAACAAAAAGGATTAAATGAAAGATTTGAGACCTGGATCTTACCATAGAATATAAAAGCTTTTTAGTGTCACCATTTTAAGATGTACCTTTCCTGATTTTTCTATCTCTGTAGCTGTATAAGGGGTTGTTTTCTGCCATACAGATTGTTATTTTGAAACAGACATAGAACTGACTGATATGTGTTTGCGGATGTAAAAAAACCTGCTATTTTGCCATTTATGTTCCATTTGCCTTGCAATGCTTTAGTATGTGATACCAAATGCCGTATTTTTCGGACTATAAGGCGCACCGCATTGTAAGGCACACCATAAAAAAATGCCTGCTAAAATGCCAGGGATCATATATAAGTTGCACCGGATTATAATGATGAATGACCAGCAGGTGGCAGACCTGTGCACAGTTCCAGGCAGCTGTTGTCTGTAAGTACAGTTCATATATAAGGCGCACTGGACTGTAAGGCGCACCATTGATTTCGTAGAAAATCAAAGGATTTTTTGTGCGCCTTATAGTCAGAAAAATACGGTATGTAATGGTTCATTTTTTATTCTATGACTTTTCTTCCAACTTTTGGGTAGGAAGAAAAGTAATATGATTTTTTTAAAATCTAGTCTGTACACTAGTCTGTGTATATATTTAACTATTAATAGACATAATAAAAGCAAGTTGTAGACCAGTGTTAAAATGCTATTGGAACTTGTCACTAGGTGGAAATTTTAAAACCTAAGTGGAGGTTCCCTTTAAATGTTCCAAAAGAGAATGCTCCATTACATTTATTGTATGATATACCAGAGCATTATCATCAGTCTAAAAGGCTATTGTTATGGGGACATCCATTTCATAATAACTATTGGCATCCTGCAATGTTGAGGCATTGATGGTGAAAATGTTATGTTCTTCTGAAAATTGACTCTATACATTTTTTTGAATGGATGGAACTTTGCTAAATACCATACTTTTGAAGAGATCAGCCCCCATGGGCGTCATATCCAGAACCGTTTTTAAGGCCTCAAATTATAGAAGATTAAGAGGTGTCAAAGTGAAGGCAAAAGCTGAATGTGTACTAAAATACAATCCTAGTAATAATAGGAAAAAAAGATAATAAAAATAATGGGGCACATTAACCAAGGGCTATGCACATTCTTTTAGGTGCAAACTGCTTGCACAGGTATTTAAGAAGTGTCCGTGCCACATTTGTGTCACACGTGACCGTTTTGTGGTGCGCCTGCACTATTCTTCATGCCACACAAATTTCTGCACTGAAGAGGGCGTTTGTGGTGCTCAGTCGAACCGTGCGATAGATTTCATGCAAAGTCCGACAGAAATGTACCATATGCCCCGTGTTAAAGGTGCACCAAAAAATAATAGTGGTGCACTCTGTCGGGGAAGTGCAGGGGGCGCCAGATTCATGGAGAACGGGCGCCAAAAATCCTGAATCTGGTGATGATGTTTTCCTGATGATAAGACAGTGGGGCACATTTACCAAGGGCTTTGCGCCGCACTTTTGTCGGACTTTGCACATTCTTATAGAGCAAACGGCTTGCACAGGTATTTAAGAAGTGTCTGCGTTGCTATTGTGTCACACGTGACCCTTTTGTGGTGACAAATTAGGAGGCGTTCCTTTGCTTGCTCCGTCTAAGTCGAACCGAGCGCCGTGTTTTACTTGCAAATTGTGTCATACGCCCTATGTTTAATGTGCACCACAAAAAAGTTGGTGAACTCTGACGAGCCAGTGCAGGAAAGCAACAGATTCATGATTTCTGGCACAATTTTTTAATGAATGTGCTGCACCAAGCATTATACACGGGAAGAGCACTTTTAGTGAAGTTCCCATCTTTTTAGTTATGTGCCCCGTGTCTTATATTAATTTTTGCTCCTAAAGATGCAGTAAGTCTTAATTTTTGGGAATGTCTTATTTTTTCCTTGACAAGACTCACAATTATTTTTGAACAAAAAAAAAATCACCAGTTATTAATTTCCTGCATCCCTGCAATCCATCATCATCATATAACTCTGCTTCCTCAAGAAATTGTACTTGTGACTCTGTCCGTGTACAACAATCTCTGGTCTAGTTTCAATCCTGGTATTTGTGCAACAAAAGCAAGATTTTTTTATCTTAGGACCATTAATGTTCAAAAACTTCTCTAATATCCTTATAACTCTTAGAATTTCTTAATTTCCATCGGAATCTTTGGCCCCGATTCTCATGTTTCAGCACTTTCCTCAATGACTCCTTCTTGTCCCGGTAGCCGTTTGTAGCATTTGCAACACAACAGTCAGTAAATTTTACCCCATGATTCTACACCACGATTCCCAATACAGCCTTTGTAGTATGGCATTGGGGAGGGGGGGGGGGGGGTAGCAATGACTGCTGCTAGGTCTTACTTTCAGGGGTTCCTTATTTTCACGGTAACTGGGTAGTACAGACTGCCTGTTCTTAATAATGTGCCCCTATGTGTAAATGTATTAGAACCAGAAACAGTTATTCTAAACTGGAATGCTTATAAACTTATTTTAAAAATCAAAAGACATAGACAGCGGTCCCCTGCTTAACCCAACCCCATACAGACGACCCCTAGTTAACAAACGGACCTCTGGATAGTTGTAAAGCCCTAGGTTACAATAAACAGTATAACTGTTATCAAAGGTTCTGCAATAATTATTGTTATCCTGTCTTTTTGAAAATCCAATTGTCACACAGACCAAAAAATGTTGGCTGGGCTACAATCAAAATTATACAATTAACCGTTATAAATACAGTTCTGACTTACATACAAATTCAACTTAAGAACAGACCTGCAAGAACCTATCTTGTACGTAACCGCAGGACTGTCTCTACGACTTATAATCAAAAATAAAAAATAAAAATACAATTTAAAGAACATTCAATCTTGAGGAGTTCTTCTCCCCAGGAGGTCTCCATTCCAAGTACTGTCTGGGCCAGACCCGGCTTTGCTTCCGAGATCAGACAAGATTGTTGTATTCAGACTGGTTTGGCCGATCCTGAAAATGCCTGACACATCGGGGGACATTTATTATGGTATTTTAAAGGGAAAACTGGCGCCTCTTGCATCGGAATATATGAAGTGTTGGCGCCATAAAATTAGTTTTTTCTGACATTCTCGCTTTTATTTTTCTGACAGGTTTTTTCGGCGCTTTTTGTGGCTCAAAATAAGGTAGCTTAAAGGAAGTCTAAGGAATTTAAAACCTTTTAGTCTATGCGCCAATTCATTAATCGCTTGCCCCACAACCCCACTTAGATCCCACTGAAAAATATAGCACCATAGATGGGGTGCTGCAGGGGCACCCAGAAAATAAGATGAGTGCAGGACCAGGCAGAGGTGAGTATAGGTAAAGGGAAAGGAAAGTATAAATAACATCTACATATATAATATAATAACCTACGTTTAAGTTGAGGCTGGCAGCTTTTCCCCTTGTCCGTCATGCAACACTTGGAGTCACCAGCGCACTCACTGTCAGAAGAGCACATATCTTGACAAGGTTGAGGGTCCTTAGGGTGGTAAATGGGACATGAACCTTCCTTTTCTGTAAAATCATAGAAATATTTGAAATCAACCTTTGAAACAGAAACAGCTTTGTTTATAGAATGGAAAAGCTCTTTACAGATGCAACATCTCCCACCGGGGCCTGGCCTTTTCTTGGGGCCTGGAGGCAGCCGGGCCCAGAATACCGGAGTGGCTGGCTGGTGCGGCCTAGGGCACACTGATGTCACGGTGCTTGGTATGGGGGCTGGAGGACTGACCTACAGCCTGGCAGGTCTCCAGCGGGTGGTGTGTGCAAGAAATATGGACGGAGAGGCTGTTGTACTGGTTCACCCTGGGGAAATCCCTAAGGTATCTGTAGGATGATTCCCTGGGTGATGGATGGGGAAGCCCATGGTGGTAAGCAGCCATATCCAGGGATCAGACAGAGGCAACACTGTGCAAATCAACTTACAGTTCTTTATTGAACAGCAAGCAACGGCCAAACACGATGAAACAGCAGATTCTTGGATGCTGTTCTGGACTTGAGTCTCCAGACTCCCCCTAACAGCTTCTGACCTGGAGAAGCTACCAGCCTGCCTTTGCATTGGCAGGGGTGTTTCACAGACTTTTTTATGTTCTTCGTGATCGTGTTCTGCTGATGGATAGCAGGAAACAGTCAGCAGCCTTGTGAAGGTAATAGCTTTCGAAAGATCGGTCATGGAGTATGAAGGCTAAATTCACACAAACGTATATGCCAGCCGGGCCATATCCCTCCATGCGTCCATTGCCTGCCTATGGAGGATATATGTATGGCCACAAGCTTGTGAATGTCGTGTGAATGTAGCCTAAGAATCTTATAAAGTTAAAAAGAACAGTCCGCTCAGGGAAAAGTAGAAAGGAGAGTGTCGGGAAAATTGGTGAGGTGAGAATGACTCCTTTTGGTTTTTATACTATTCTGACCCGCCTGGACATCCCCATTTTGAATCATGGACGTCCGAAACTGCAATAAAAAAATGGGGGTTCCCATTTAAAATTTTAAAAGTTGCTTCCTGCACACCCCCTGAGGCGGTGGGTTAGGAGGCAGCATGCTGCCCCTCCCAACAGTTGCGGCTCTTGGGTTACTTCATATCCTCGACTTGTAGTCCTCACTTACCCTCTGGATGTGTGCACCATGTCTGCTGCTTTTGAAGAGCGTTCTCACCCAGTATTGGAATGGCCCATAAGAGGCTTCTCCGATGGACCCAGATTCTAACCCAATACTCGACCCCAGCACAACACAAACCAATTTCAAGGTGCAACTAGGGTCTATTTTCTACAGTATAATGGAGAATTATTTTTAGTTGGTGAGCCTAAGTGAGGTGTATCCGAGGTGTATCCGAGGTGTATCCGCTGCCAGAGTGTGAGGTGGTTGTATCCGAGGAAGCCATCTGGTTTCTAAGGGACAACATGACTACATTTATGAGAAATTATCTTCACACAGGAACATTTTTTTATTAACATCCAATTGAAGAAATGTTTACATATGGCAAATGAATTTAATTAAATTTAAATGCCCTGATGGGAATACCCCTTTAAGCTTGTTATATAACTTTGTTTCTGTGTCTGGTTACTGACCTGATGATCTCCCAATGATGACTTCAGCAAGTCCTGACCTAGAATTTGTGCTACTTTTCGGACATATGACCTGTATCTTGACTATGCTTGAACCCTGCCCACACCTCGGTTTGCACCTGCCTGTCTACGGTTTGCACCATCCTCAGCTACCACCTAAACCCAGACTATTCTGGAAGATAGCAGCCTAGTGTCTAGCTCCAGCTCCACATAGTAGACCCAGATAATACTGCCCATTATTGTGGAATTTATCTTTATTGTCTATTTAGGATTACCACATTTTCTGTAAATGAAAAAAAAAAACGTTGTAGCAAGATTGCACTTTAAAGAGGACCTGTCACCTATTAAAACGGCAGCTCCTAGTGCTTAAATAGACGCAGCAGTGTTACACTGCTAGCGTTATCGGAAACCTCCAATAATGCTAGCAGACACTGCCGCAATGTACACTGGAAACCTTGGACCGTGCTGGAAGTGGTCCGGCGTAGTCATGAGGGGGCGGGTTTAGGGGCGATGACTGCCGTATGGCGCGCAGCAGTCACCACTGGCCTATGGAGTGGGTGGGGTAGTCCGGGGAAGAGGCAGCGCTTGGACCGCCCCTTCATGAATCCGTCAGACCGCACTGAACAGCGCAGCAGTGTTTGTAAGCATTATCGGAGGTTTCCCATAACGCTAGCAGTGTAACACTGCTGCGTCTGTTTTACCACTAGGAGCTGCTTATTTTTAAGCAGCTCCGAGTTCAGTTTTTATAGGTGACAGGCCCTCTTTAAACAATCATATAAGGACATTGAAGTTTTGGTTGCAAGGACTAAAATTTGGCATCTCCGATACTGGATAAACACCAGTAGGTCCTAGAGCTATATAGATCTACGTCATTTATTATTGTATGGTGTACACATACTCACTTTTTGCAATGGGCTTGCAGATTTTTGAACCATTGTCTGGACAGCATTTTTCCTTTTTTCCGCATCCACTGTCATCTTCACAGGTTAAAAATGTATCTATTATTTTTGCCGTGTAGCACCGTTCCGGGGGGCACTTTCCTTTTCTCAGCGTATCTAGAAAGAAGAATGGCACAGAAGATTACCTGACTGCATCTCACAGCCATAACTGCTTGCAAATGGCAATTCTGCTTTATGTTGAGAAATTATCAGTCCTCTTACAGTGGAGCTCAGGCTCTGCAGACTCATTGGAGGAGTGGAGACTCACGCTCAGTGGTGCTTCCTAATCTATGATTAAACTAATAAAACCCAGCCCAGAGGAATACCTGGAAACAAGTGTCCCTGAAATAAGTCTGTGTGCATGAGACCTAAGTATGTGGTTTTTAAAGGAAAAAGCATTTGATATGATGGATTATGAAGCAAACACACCTTTAGAATTGTGCAGCTACACTGATGCAGCAACATATCTTGTTTAATCCCTGAACTGAGTAGTTTTGCTGAAAAAACAATTCTAAATTTATAAAAATGAGGATCTGTCGCTCCTGTGTCTGCCTCAGTGCTTACCCTAATTATGCACTGCTCCAGCCTTGTCCTTCCCAGAATAAGCCGAAAATATGTCATCATTGTGTTGTGTCTGACAGGTAGAAGTAATCAATCACTGCACCATCCCCCAGCTGCTGTGCATGCTGAGTCATCCAGCTCAGGTTGATTAGTCATGTCTAAACAGTTCAGGAAGCTCTGTGTTTAAGTGTTTATGTAGGCACCCAGCTTTCCCAAGGTCCCGAATTTTATAATAGTTTTTTGATTAAAGCCACTCAGCACAGGGAATAAACAAGATATGTTTCAGCATCAGTGCAGCTACAACATTCTCATTGTATGTTTGGTTCACAATGCATCAAAACAAATGGTAGATTTCCCTTAAAGAGGACCTGTCACCCAGAAATTCAACACTAGGATCTGCTTACTAAAGTAAAACAAATGCAGTAGTGTTACAATGATAGCGTTATCGGAAAATTCTGATAACACTATCTAACACCCCCTGCTTTGAGAGCGGTCCGGCGTTTCCATTGTACTCCGCACCGCTGCATTTGTTTTAGCACTACAAGCTGCTTACTTTAGTCTCCACCGTACAGGCCCCCTAAGACTCGAAGGTCCATATGCAACCAGTTACCTCTGTGCTCCCACTTATTGCTCACTAAGGATCTTGGTGGGAGATTTCAAGCCCAAGAAAGGAGTTATACCTGTCATTGGGTTCTTACTTGACAGAACCTTACAACATTAGGGTCAAGATGCACCTCAACATCTGTGCTGCTCTAATCTCTTTAAAGAGGACCTGTCACCCCAAAAATGTGCCCCCCATACTCCTCACCCCAGCCCCTTTCTCCCCAGACAGTTATAAAAACAATTTATATGTGTTAAATTTCTTTAAAGCGATCCGACCTCTTACTAAATAAGAGGTCGGATTCTCCTATCTTGAGCCCGGGCAGTCGACCTTATTCATTAGGGGGTCGGCCGACACACCCCCTTCCACGCCCCCTGTCTGCGGGGACCTGTAGGAGAAGCTGGCAGCATCGCATGTATTGCGTAATCGCTGCCGGATCTCCGAGATGCGGCCACGCCCGCAGACTTTCCCTTTTACATTGCCGGGCGCCCGTGCCGTGCTAACAGCAGCTACGGCCACGCCAGGCTTACATGCAACGCCGCATCTCGGAGAGCCAAGGGGGGCTTGGAGGGGGTATGTCGGCCAGCCCCCTAATGAATAAGGGCGACTGCCCGGGCTCAAGATAGGAGAATCCGACCTCTCATTTAGTAAGAGGTCGGATCGCTTTAAAGCAATTTAACACAAATACATTTTTTTTAAAACTGTCTGGGGAGAAAGGGGCTGGGGTGAGGAGTATGGGGGGCACATTTTGTGGGGGTCATTTTCGGGGTGACAGGTCCTCTTTAACTAGTAAAACATTTGAAAGTAAGAAATCTGAGGGTCCTGCTTTGTGGGTAAGAGTCTGGAGGAGACCTTTGCAGTTTCCTGATATAGTTTACATTTAATATTTGTTAGTAAAATTGTTTAAGGGAATCTGTCACCTACCCCCACACCAAAAAATTACAAATATTACTCTGTCCTTGACCTTGTTTGCAAACAAACTTTTATTCATCCTCTCTCCTCCATAAGATGCAGTCAAGGAGGTGGGGGAGCCTGAGCATGCATTCAAGCTGGCCCGCCTCCTAATGGTGCTTTTCACTGCCCACACCACCTCCTGTGCGCCGTTTGGACCACCCTTATCTCCTTTCTCCGATGTCCCTCAGCAGGCCACCGGAGTTCACATACAGGTGCTTCAGCACAATGGAGAGTGGCCAAATAGCGGAGAGTTGCTCCTGCACTGCTCTAATATGGAACATGCCATGTGAGCCTGTGAAATCTAACGTGTATGCACAGGGTCAGCACAGAGATCATGCATGCACGTGCACTCCAGTTAGATGCTGAGTGATTTTGGAGATAGGAGGAAGCGTAGGCGGTCCAAGCAGCGCACAGGAGACAGAGTGGGAAGTAGAATTGGCCATAAGGAGGTGGGCCAGCTTGACTGGATGGTCCCCCACCTCCTTGACTGTGCAACACCCCTGCCACTGCATAGGCAGGCTGGCAGTTGTGAATATCTCCCTCTCCAGGTCAGGAGCTGTTAAGGAGTTTAATCACCATTCTAGGAAGTTTCTAGAATCTGAGATGTAGTATAATTGCAGCTGCAGATACTTTCTGGCAAGGCAACAGTTAATTGTGATATGTAATTGTCCAATGGTGTTTCTGTTACCCAAGCTGGAAGGTGATTGGAGAGGTGCTACCACCTGACCAGGGTGTATATAAACGCCCTGGTGGGCGCACGAGGTCTGTGTCAGCAGAGTCAAGCCAGAGTGAGCAGCACATGTCAGTGCCTCTAGTGCAGTGGTTCTCAACCTTTCTAATGCGGTGACCCCGCAATACAGTTCCTCATGCTGTGGTGACCCCAAACCATGCAACTCGCAGTAAAAACACAGTAAAATTTCGGCTCCGATGGCTTTAGGCGACCCCCGGTTTTGGTCGTTCGACCCCCGCTGGGGTCCCGACCCACAGGTTGAGAACCACTGCTCTAGTGCCTCAGGCCTACTGCCTAGCACCCAGGGCAAGTCCAGAGACTTAAGCCCAGAACTGTAGTTTCCACCACTTGGACTCAGTTCCATCTGAACCTCCCCAGCCTGCATCTACTATCAGGCGGCATGCACCTTTCCTGTGGACCAGCTCTCCATGACCTCTCCAGCTTCATTTTGGTCATTGCCTGCCATTGAATAAAGAACTGTAAGTTGATTTGCACAATGTTGCCTCCGTCTGATCCCTGAATATGGCTGCTTACCACCAGGGGCTTCTCCATCCCTCACCCAGGGACTCATCCTACAGACACCTCAGGGGTTGCCAGGAAGAACCAGTACAACAGCCTCTCCCTCCATATTTCTTGCACACACCACCTGCTGGAGAGCCCTCCGGTCCCCATAAAGCACCATGACCACACCGTGCCCAAGGCCCTAATAGCAAGCCACTCCGGTATTCTGGGCCCTGGCTGCCTCCAAGCCCCAAGAAAAGGTGGGGGATGTTGCACATGGCGTCACGAACAGGATATATACTTCTGAGGCTTATACTGGCACTTTAAACTGTTGTTTTGAGCGCTGTAGAGCGCTGCTCCAGCACCCTCAAGGTTAATACCTGCAAAGAACTGTGTTAGCACAGCTACATCTGGCGCTGCAGAGCTGAAACCATTAACCTCTGAAAAACTCTGTGCTGCGCAGCAAGGAGTTCCAGCCCACCAACGCCTGGGAAACCCAGACTGCTGGCAAAGCTCTGCCCCTGCACGTGTGGCTTGAAGTACCTTGGAGGAGGTGCCGAAGTGGTTGCAGCCCAGCAAGGAAGAGGGTTAATCGGCCATCTGAGTCCAATTTTATTGAGCATTATCATCCCCACCCCTTTATCCACAGGTTTAATCATCAGATCGTTATTACTCATTAACTCCTATAGCGCTTTTTTTCTCTTACAGTGACAAATTGCTCTTTGATTTTGTACTAAGAAGTCTCTCTAAAGATCTGAATTCCAATGAGACCATTGTGAAGAAGGTGTCAATGTAAGGGCCCCAACTATGAGTCGGATTAAAATCAGATGGTGGTGGTAGCGAGGTGTGGGTATATGGGTCCTGGAGTGGCTACGGATCTATTGCTTTTACTTGATTGATGGCTAAGTGACGTTTAAAAGTAAACTTGCAGACAAAACTGTTTAGATCCATAAATAGCTCAAACTCTTTGGTATTAGTGGTAGGGCAAAATGAGAGACCTTTGCGTAAAAGGCTGGTTTCTGCATTGATAAGACATGAGTGGATAGATTAAAGATTTTTACTTGTTTTGGGGGTGTACTGTGAGTTTTTGTTTTTACGGTGTTTAGCACCTCCTCTCTTCCCTCTGGCCCTTCTTTTTGTCCCCATAGAATGTTGGGAGAAGATTGAAAAGACTGCTTTCGGGTTCTTGAGTAGTGGCAGGATGATGTCTATTTTTTGTATAGGGGGATCTCCTTGTGAGGAAGTGTCTCATTGATTGTCAGGGGATTTGAAGGTTCTTCCACCTGTGAAGGGTGCCCCGATATTTTGTGGATTGTGAGAATGGAGAGTTCACTAGTCTTAGGGTCAAGGCCCTCTTAAGTGTTCAAGGTACGATTGGTAGAGTCTTTTTGGGTGGATTCTAGAGGGCAAGGGTTAGTCTGATGCTGCCTAGGGGTATTCTTATCTAAAGATATTTTGATGGTCATGTTGGCCGTAAGGTTTTCAGTGTTTTGCCTCCTCAAGCTAGGATAACATGAGGTCAGTTTCGGGCTTTTCTGTGATTTAAGGTTTTGATTATGGAACACTCTATCTTTATTTAGGTAACTAGAGGTGGGTTTAGCTACAGCATTAGAGGGTGATTTAGAGGGGTTTTCTGACCTGTGTTTCATGTTTGTGTCTGATTGTGATGGAGTATGCGGATGGGATGATGGGGTAGGGTTGGACATGGGTGATGACCGAGTCTGGCTTCCAAAATCTCTGTAGGTTGTTAGCGTATTCCTGACCATCCATATGCTATCAAGTTTTGGGGATTTTTTCATAATTAGGCTATATTCATAGACCCTCAAACAATGTGAGGAGAAAATGTTGATGGAGTGGTAATCAGTGTGTGTGGAGAAAGTCTCAAAATCTTGCCTGGTACTGTGGATAAGGGAGGTTGTGAAGTCAACTATAGAGCATTCTTCCATGAACTGTTCCCATTCCATGGAGAACGCTGTGTCGTTAAGGAAGGAAGATTGAAACGGTAGTCTGAAGCCTGTAGGTACGATATTTTCGGCTAGATAGACCCTAAGGAACGCAATGTCCGTTATGTACTGGATCTCTACCTTTAGGAGGTTCTCCAGCTTTAGATATAAGTCGGTCATAGTCTTAGTCTGGGTGCCAGAAAAAGAAGTGTTTCTATTACCGTAGTTGTAGGGTTGCTCCTTGCCTCTGAGAACTTACGTGAGAGGGTTTCTTTATGCGCCCATCGGTTATGGTGGTAGTCCATAGAGCTTGCTGCAAATGTCAAGAAGGATAATGGTATCTCAATTAGACGGTTAACCTAAAGTACAGAAGGAGTACCCTTCGGTTGGTACCTAATAAAAAAAGTGGCAGTTGTCCAGAAAAATACTGTTGGACACCGGAAACAGTATCTGACATATGGAGAATACAACACAGAGCAGGCAGTATGACTCAAGTAGTGAGTAGGCAGACTTATTTCACAGACAAGTGTAGCACATTACAAAACACTACTTGAATACACTAGGTAAGTGCGGGAAGGGAACAACACGAAAAGACTAACAAGAGTCACCACAAGAGGGTACGTCAAGAGCAAAATCAGTACGCAAAGGGTCAATGTCAAACCAACAGCAAGGAGCAAGGGATTTCAAACACTGGCACAGGTGACTAGTGAAGCTGCAATTTATGCAGCCAGGACCCCACCTCCAGAACCTGATTGGAGCTGGAGAACTTCCGAGAACTAACCCCTCATGGTGCAGAACAGCAAAGCACAATCGCAGACACCATGCAGAGGTACCACAACTCCCAGCAGTCCAGAACACAACCCCTAAACAGCGCGAGGTCTTAGCAGCCGCTGGCCGGAGCGCGCACCAGAGACCGCTGGTAGCGGATGAGAGGTGGAGTCTGTGCAGAGACGCGCCGAGGCTTACTACTAACAAGGCAATTAGATTAAACTATTGATGAGCTGCTGCAGACAACCTAATATCCAGAACTCGAGTGAGTGGCAGATTGTCTTATAGGGAGAAGGCAATAAATAGGCTGTTGCTGCGCCGCTCAAGATTCACAATGTTTTATTTGTCAACAGGGTACATTGATGGACAACACGTTTTGGAGGCGTACCGAAAATAGGTCCAAAAATAGAGTGCCTCAATGAGAACACCTCAGTTACATGTGAAAAAAATCTCCACCAAAATTATGTGAACATCAGAGAAGAATCTCATTTTTCCTCAAGATGGTTCAAGTTTAGATGCTGCAGAATGAAGCAATTTCACATTGAAGAGGGAATTCTAGAAATGACATTACATACTATACCTGAGGGGGAAGGCAGGTAAAATCTTGTGACACAGTTTCTTTAAAGGTAAGTTGTAGTATGATCATCCACTGTCCTGTATAATGTAGTAGGATTTGTTCTGACTCGACATTGTATATCTTGCCCAACAATGAGATGCTGAAAGAATATATTTGTTCTTACTAGTTGTGTGCAGAGCTGATTCTTCCTAGTAAGTTCAACACGGAATATAAGATTGTGACTTCTCTAGTTCAGCATCACAATATATAGTGAGAAGACACAGGTAAGATAGGGTCCGATATATATATATACCATATCTTACCTGTGTCTTCTCACTATGTATATATATATCCATGTATTAGTTTTCTTCTGGATCAAACATGGTAATATCAGCATTAACATCCTACCGTGGTGAGTTTCTGCCCCTTAACTTTTAACAAAAAACGGGCAGCACCGCAATCACATCTGGATTCAGCTAAGATATATAACATCATTAGAAGTTTTCTTATAGCACTATGTAAAAATGCACTAGAAAAATTTAATTCCTAAAAATCTGGATCATACATTACAGATTGTTGAGGTGAAAAAATACTTCATCACTGCCCCTTGTCTGATTACTCAACAGTGATTTTCATCAATATGCTTTAGATATGTGTCTTATTATAGCCCAGAGTATATATAACATGTAAATTATATGATACCATTAGATCTATCATTTAGTCTAACTATGACTTACCAGCTGATGATATTGTCACGACAAGGAAACAGAGGAAGATCCCCAGGAAGGAGACCTGAATGCGAAGCATCGTTATCTCTATGATATGGTAGATGTGGTGTATACTGGCAGTGCCAGGCTCTTATATGGGCAGTGGTGACCTCTGTGTGGGTGGTGGCCTCCAGAAACAAGGAAACTGAAGATTCATTTGGATTTAGTTTCTTTAGTTTAACTTAGTTTCATTCTGCTGACTACAACACCTAAAACCTACAAATTTATTACATCAAGTAGATCCCACTTCTTCCTCAGTAAGGATCTTTGAAAACTGGTGGGAGATTTCTTGAGAGAGGGAGATACCCAGTGGTGCACCAGCCCAGAGGCGAGTTGAGCCTCTTGCCCCAGGCAGCACCACCTGCAGCAAGTAGGGGGCAGCATTAGGGGCAAAGTAACCTGCTATAGAGCGGGACCTCACTCCCAATGGGGACATGGGGAACCCACCTACTAAAGAAATAACCTGATATATTACTATTAGATGGGGTAAAGGAGGGCGCTGTTCTATATATCGCCTTTAGGCAACAGAGAGTTTAGGTTGACCCCTGGCTATACCAGATCTTATCATCAGCCAATGTATTCCAAAGTCACAGAATTTAACTGTGTAGAGTCAAGATAAAAGCACCTGACAATCCCGGAGTTAAGGGAACAGTCTTTCCAGAATTTAGCTGGACAGTCCCAGGTTTTGGGTCTCTCTACTGTCCAGGTAGCAGTATATCCTTACTGCAATGGTTGTCGCTGGGGATTATACAAAAAGAGCACTTATTAAAGTGGGTTCTAGGGTGTATAGGTAATGGGGCTACAGACATGGGTGCATTTTAAGTATTGGGTTTTTTTTTTTTAGAAAAGGTGTCATTAGAAGATGGGGACTTTAGAGAAGGTGGCATTTTACCTTGGGGCCGATGACGGAGGGCATTGTAATTTGGAAGGAGGCATTACACTAAGGGGGAGGGGTGTGGCTTAAGACATGACCCACTGTCATTAGAGGTGTAACTGTTAACTCCTAATACACCATGCCCAGGGACAGTACAGAAGTTTACAGAAGAAGTGAGATATCAGCCAGGTGGCAGCTCCACACACCAACAATTAGTAACCCTGACCAGACACTTCTATTGTCTCCACTACACATTGATTTATTTCAATAGCTTTTTTCCAGGTCGGTGACATTGTGACCAAGAGAATACAATGTATTCTAAATCTGTGATTTACGGATTTAGACTTCTGAGAACAATACGCTCTTAATAATTTGTAATCTATAGGACTGGAATACAATACAACACAACTCTATGTTACATACTATTAACAACAGATGTAAAGTTGAAGGTAAAAGATCAGGTTCAATACCACTCCTATGCTGATGACCCACCGGTCTATATTTCTGACCCAGATATCTCCTCAGATATCAGCCATATCTTCCTTCTTCTCTTCCCGTTTTCTACAATTTAACATGGACAAAACAGAACTCCTAGGCCCACATTTATTAAAGAGTGTTTTTACCAATTTGCACTGAAAGGAACGTGCAAACTGCTCGCACATGTATTTAAAAAGTGTCTGCACCAGTTTTGTTTCATGGCTGCACTGTGCCCGCTGTGCCACAAAATTCTGCACCTAAAGGGGTGTCCCGGTGCCGATTCGGATCATGCGCCACATTTATTACTATGACTTGACAGAATTGTGTCGCACACTTTATGTTAAAGGTGCACCAAAAAAAGATGGTGGGCACTTCCCTAGCAGTTCAGAGTGTGCAAGGTAATTGAAGAACATGCACCAGTATTCAATAATCTGGTGCACCCTGCACACTCCAAAGACAAATGTCACAAAGTGCAGCTTGCTCTACTTTTGATAATCTTTAATCCATCTAACACATCCCTCCTACCAGACCTAATTGTCACAATTCATGGCTCCACACTCTCCCCAGTCCCTAAGGTCCACTGCCCTGGAGTCATCTTAACATTTAACATTATCCTTTAAGCCTCACATACAGGCCCTTACTACAACCTACTGCCACCATCTCAAGAACATCTCTCGCATCAGACCCTTCCCTAATTCAGAGTCTACAAAATTGCTAATCCATTTCCTCATCATTTCCTGCTTGGATTACTGTAACATCCTTCCCTGTGCTCTCCCAGCTAACTCTAATGCCCCTTCAATCTAACTTAATTCTGCTGCTCGGCTAATCCATCTGTCTCCTGGTTTCTCCTCTGCCTCTCCTCTCTCCCAGTCTCTGCACTGATTTCCCTTTGTACAACGAATTCAGCTTAAAATACTAACCATGACATTCAAAGTCATCCATAACTTATGTCCCCTCCATATACTGTATCTCTGAACTCATCAGCCAACACCATCCCGCATGTAATCTCTGATCCTCACAGGACCTTCAGCTTCACTCTATTACCATCCGCTCTTCTCACATCTGTCTCCCGGGCACCTCCCATACTCTGGAACTCTCTACCAAAATGAGTAAGACTGTCCCCCACCTTCCAAACATTTAAACCTGTTCAGGATCACCTACCATACCCAATAACTGCACTGCTCCCTCACCTTGTATCTCCATCTACCCTCCAATATACTGTAGATAGTGAGCCCTCAAGGACAGGGTCCTCCTTCTACTTGTTTCTTAATCACTGTAGTTTTTGCACTTGCATTTGTTCTTGTCTAAGGCTATATTCACACTGCCGTTACCCGCCGTACCGTAGCACCGTTAACACTAAAACAGTAACAAAACAGAGAAGAACTTAAAGGAATCCTACCATGAGGAATCAACCCTGATAAGTAGACCTGATGGTCTGCCTCTGCCCTAATCTGCAATTTAATAATCCTGGAACCTAACTTGTTATAAACTTTATTTTAGTAATATGTAAAATAACTGCAGAGGCTACAGGGACGTGGAGTAGCATTAGCTCTGAGTGCTCGGCCAGGCAAGTACACGCCCCAGTAGCCTCTGAGGTTATTTACATATTACTAAAATCAAGTTTTTAACAAATTAGGTTCCAGGATTATTACATTACAGATTAGGGCAGAGGCAGGAGGAATCTACTATCACATCTACTTCTGCTAGTAGATTCCTCATTGTAGGTTTCCTTTAAGTTCTTCCCTGTTTTGTTACTGTTTTACCCTTTCAGGACCTTATACGAAGTGCCATACTGATGGTGAATTGACTTTCTATGAAGTATGTGTTGGATGTACAGTAGGGAAATTCTAAAATATATACGTCCAATAAAGACCAACTCACAAAACTTTAAACACACAGAACAATTTTTTTGTAAAGTATAAGAAGCTTTATTTTATGTCATGCATTCTACAAAATTCACATAGTATAGGTAATGATTTTACGAATTACAATAGAAGGTGTCACTACAGTATAGAAAGCAAGAAGATTACTACAAGATGTGCCCGTGTGTATTCTAACAATCGCTCACAACTCCTCTAAGTCTCACATCGAAATTTGATCAATTTAGCATAGTATTTTTTATGTTACTGTTTCTGGGACAGTTAAGGACAATTTAGACTGGTGGGTGATCTGATGTCCCAAATAGCTGTAACAAAATCCCTTCAAAAAGGTTTTGTACCTTGGAAAATTAATTTTAATCTGATGATGTCTCTTTTTTTGGACCCTAGTGATCAGATGCTTTCAATTTGTACATCAACTGTACACTATATCCATGTGATGTAAGTACAGATGGGCCAAAACTTACTTGACATGAATTTACTGAATATACCCTTCCCCAATCCAAACGCTCATCGGTGCTCGTAACAACCACGATTGGTGCTGACATTTAACACCTAAAACTATTATAAGCGGTGAGCCGAACTCAACCACGGACTTCTGGCTAAAGTTTAGGTCTGTGGACCAGTACCTACATTGCCGTTCAGTTCTGCTCATGACTGAGCAGGCCATGCCAAGTATTCCAGAGTGTGAGATCTATCTAGCTGCTCTCTACTTCGGTTAATATTAATGTTGTAGAATAATCTATAGGCACGTAGCTGATTATGTATTTTCTTTATCAAACACCCCCTTAGGGCCTCTAAACACAAACATATTTTGGTTGTGCACTCACTTTTGTTTCAAACACTGTGTATGAGCTGCAAATTTTGGAACAGGTCCTATTACTGCCCATGTTTGCGGCTCAGGCAATCCTTTTCTATTAAAGGGTTTGGCCACTCCACATAAGTGCCTTTAATTCATAAATTCAGCTGTCCTGTTACTTACTTTTGTACTGGGTGCAGACCCTTTGTGCTTCTTTGTTTACATCTCTGAGCTCTGCTGAATAGGAGGAGCTATAGTAGCAGAGTTATGACTCATCATAATCGCTCTTCCTCCCCCCTCCCTGTCTCTGTCAGTGAGGACGGACTGTGAGAAGGGAGAGATATTGGGTGATGCCATATGGATGACCGAATCAGTGAGAGACAAAGCAGAGGGCAGCATTCTGAGAACAGGGAGAGGCTGAGGCTTTCATAGGAGGCAAAGACACAGGTACGTGCACATGCAGAGACATGTCTAATGGAACGCATTTAATGGGGCCAACCCCTTAATAGTGGTGCATGTGTGGGTCTGACACACCAATGGCCCCTGGGAACCATTGGTCTGAAATTTTACACATGTCGTGTGCGGGTAGCCTTATACTGATTATTATATAGTTACATATGAAGACATGGAGAAATGTATAAAGAAGAAGCGCTTCTCGTTACATATGAAGACATGGAGAAATGTATAAAGAAGAAGCGCTTCTCCTCTATGTTCATTGTCTGGGACCTAGAAAAACAAAAAGGATTAAATGAAAGATTTGAGACCTGGATCATGCATTGGTCAAACCCCCCCAGTAGTATACAGCCTGCCAGCCCCCATGTAGTATTTAGCAGCCCCTAGTAGTATACAGCAGCCCCCTAGTAGTATACAGCAGCCCCCTAGTAGTATACAGCAAGCCCCTAGTAGTATACAGCAAGCCCCTAGTAGTATACAGCAGCCCCCTATACTGGGAGGCTGTGACCAATGCATTTCCTACCCTGGCTTATACTTGAGTCAATAGGTTTTCACAGTTTTTGATGGTAAAATTAGGGACCTTGGCTTATTCTTGGGTCGGCTTATACTTTAGTGTATACAGTAGTAGGAGAAAGCTGCAGGTGAGAGGATTTGATATAGGGGGGCACTCAGTCCATCTCTGTAATGGAGATATGAGACTACAGACTGGTGCTGAGAGCTTACTGCGACATTCAGAGAGCAGGACTTGAGTTGTACTTTTAGAACTGCTTTTAGGTCTAAACTGATTGGGGCACCCTTCTTAATTTTTTGGGGCATGGACTAATTTTCAATGACCACGTCTCCCTTTCTTTTAAACCAGACCTCCTTTCACATGACTATACTTTCTTTGCCAGACGGGTCGGAAAAGGGCCAAAAAATGGTCTAAAAGCCCTAATAATAGTGTTGGAAGGTGTTTAGACATTTTTTGGCACAAATCCAAAATTTTCTGGCACAATAAGGAGCAATACTGCAAACCCACCCTGGCTGCAGTTCTAATGACCTGAATTTTCAACTCATACGGTCCTATATTTCTTATATTTCAAGTATTAGACCTGTAGATGGTACAGGGTCCCTTACTATAGACTGTACCCCCATTCCCTTAATCCCAACATAGAGATTCCTCTCCCTATTCCCAGACTCCTTTTCACTTCTTGATTGAGGAGGAATCTGGGTGTGCCATTCTATAGTAAGGGCCCGTACCAATCTTACAGGTATAATACATGAAATATAAGAAATATAGGACCGTATGAGTTGTAAATTAAGGTCATTAGAACTGACAGCCCCAGGGTGGGTTTGAAAACTATGCTACTTATTGTGAAAGGAAAATTATGGATGTGGACAAAAATGGATAAAAACAATTCAAAAATATATTAGGGATATTGGAGCACAATGTTGTGGAAAAGGCTTTAAGAAAAGCGGAGGGAGGGGTAGCTGTGCTTTTCCTTCCTGTTTTTTTGTTGTTGTTTTCGTTTTATGAGACAACGAAAGTAGATCATGTGGAAGTGGAGGTCTGGTTAAAGAAAGGGAGACGTTGGTCATTGACAATTAGTCCATGCCCCAAAAATTAAGAGGGTGCCCCATCAGTTGACCATACAGAGACTGGTCTGAGTGCCCCCCTATTTATCAAAGTCCCTCACCTGCACTTTCTCCTACTACTCTAACACTACAGTAATAGCCGACCCAGATAAGCCAAGGTCCCTAATTGGACCATCAAAAACTGTGCAAACCTATTACTCAAGTAGAGCCAGGGGTAAGGAATGCAATGTCACAGCCTCCAGATATAGCCCAGCAGCACCCAGATTATATAGTCAGTCCCCATAGTATATAGCCTGCCCAGCCCCAGAGTATAGCACCCCTGTAGTTTAACGATCCTGCCACCCCATTAGTAATATAGCCAGCCATCCCCCAGTAGCATTAGCCAGCCAGACCCCTTAATATACAGCAGCACCCTGTAGTATTAGCCGCCCCCTTCAAGTAACGCCAGCCCCTGGGATATAGCCAGCCAGTCTCCTCAAGTTATACAGCCACCCCATGTAGTATAAGCACCCACTGGTATACAGCAGCCAGCCTCCTTTACTATACAGCCTCACCCATGTGTCTATAAGCAGCCCCTGTAGTCAAAGCCAGCCACGGTTGCCAAGCACATTAAACAAACTAACTTACATACTCACACTTTGGGCGGTCCCAGTGCTCGGCCAGCTCCCGATTCTCCCATCTCAGAGGCTCCTCGTCTTCTCTTTCTCTGTCAGATGATAATAGAGGCAGAGCCGTGCTGTTACCGCATAGAGAAGAAAGAAGAGGGCCAGCGGGGAGCATGTAGGGCCGCCTGAAGGTATATGTAATGTTTAATTTTTTTTATACTGATTGTTTATAAGCCGAGATTATTTTTCAGCACATTTTTTTTGCTGCGTAAGAAATTGGTATTATATCACGAATATATATACGGATAACTTGTATTATTGTATTTCATTTGGATTTAATCTTTTACTGGATAAATAGTAGAAAGGACCGTCTCTCTACCAAAACACAGTAACCTCAGTTATATACACATTTATAAAAATTCAATCACTGACAGAAAAGATAAAAATGTATTCTAATTAATTTTATGTTTTTCAGCAAAAAAAGGGACCTGTCCGATAACAATTCAGTGTGTTAGAAGAGAGCGCAATTTTGTGCGGCGACACTGGATGCTGGGATTATAACAAGTGTTTGCCCTTTACAGTTGTGGAGCCTGGCCGGCACCAGTGTAAGGGGTAAATATAATATGGGGGGGGGGGGGGGGGGGGGGGTCAAGGGGGATGCATGACAGGGACTGTCAGGATCGTGTTGGGATGAGTGTAGGACATCTTCGAAGACACCTATAGAGTAACGTGTCAAACTTGTGGGGGTGAAAACGACAGATAATTTAATCACGTCTGGCATTTGTTTTTTCTCAGATCTAGCATACACATAACTATGATTGCATACTATATGAATATAGAACAGCTCTAGAAACAGATATATAGGAAATTTGGAACTTATGAGCGGCATTTTATTAATTTTAGTGCAGGGTGTGTCTAGACTCGTCTTATTTTTCAGTGGCTCTAAGTGCGGTTTGAGGGGCAAGCATATAATGAATTGGCTGCCATAGACTAAGCCCGTTCCACACTTGCAGGTGTGATGCGATGACTCCGCATCAACATCGCACGCATGCTGCCGGCATGCACGACCGCACGCTGCACCCGTTGAGTGAACTCAAGCAGTGTTTTCACTCCGATGGTTGCACATTACGGTGCTGGTGCCGTTTGGCCACGCCCTGTGAATGCGGATGTAGATTATAAGAGTTTAACACAGTCCGTGGTTACGTACAATCGGTTCTGCAGGTCTGTTTAAGTTGATTTGTATGTAAGTTCAACTGTATTTTATCACGGTATATGTATAATTTAGAATTGTAGCCCCGCCAACATTTTTTGGTCTTGTGGCAAATTGGCTTTCAAACGAACCCAGGATAACACATAATTATGCCAGAACCTTGATAACTTTATAGCTTTTATTGTAACCTAGAGCTTTACCCAACATCCAGGGGGGGGTGTGGGGTGGGTGGGGGGGAGGGGGTGGGTGGTCCGTTTGTAATAGGGGTCGTTGTTATGGTGGGTGTACAGCAGGGGACAGCCGTATAAGCTTTTGATTTTAAATAAGTTTTTAAGCATTCCAGTTTAAATAAACTTTTCTGGTTCAAATACATATACAATAGGGGCACGATTTAAGAACAGTACAGTCTTACTACCAACTACGTGAGAATAGAACCCCCGAAGTAAGACTAGTAGCAGTCATTGCCAACCCCCCCCCCCCATCTACAATAGGCTGTGACGGGTGATAGATTCCATGGGGTCAAAATCACTGAATAGGTATAGAGTGCAATGAATATTACACTACAAGAACCGGCTATGTACCACAGCGTTATCTGAAGATAGGAGTGTCACTCGCCTAAGGAAGAGTGACGTGAAGCATGTAGACATCTGGTGGCCAGTGTTCAAATGGTAAATGCTGGTCAGAGTCACAGAATGAGTCAGATCGTTACTACGATGGCTCATCTACGTATCAGACGTATATTGAGAGAAGTTTTGGATATGAAGGCCTAACCACCCTATAATAGACAATAAATCTCCATGCCCCTGCTTTCGCATAGCACATAACTATCACGGATTGAACTCAGACTGACAGAGATGTTGAATAAAGAACAAGCGCATGATCGCCCAGCCACGCCCCCCCCCCGCGAGCACAGAAGTAACAATTACGTTGATCGGAAGTCAGGTTATGATGAATGATGCACTGTGTGCCAGGACATGCAGGAATCTTACATCATAGAGTGGCCACTTGTTTTGTCAACAATAATTGTGCAATAATCTCATTTCTCTTCCAGTATTCAATAAGGAAAAAGTGTACCCACAATAACTCCAAGGGGGAAATGCGCCGCATGACCGCGAAACTCATCGGCCCCCCTATTGTGTTCACGCGACCTCGTCTTATGGACATTCCGCCAAAAAGCAGACCTAGTGCCACGCTTTAGAGGCAAAGTGACACTCATATATAGACACGTCGTCGGGCACATTGTATTTAGAGGAAGATGGAGTATTAGTCACTAAAAGTGCTCTTCCGTGTAAATACTTGGTGCAGCGAGCATTGCATTGCAAGAACAAGTGTTCGCCAGAAATCATGTATCGTCGTCCCAACTTTTTGGTTGCTAGTCACGCGTAACATCGGGAGCTGGGACGACCGACAGATGATAAAGTCACGGCACGGCTACGCGTTGAGACGACAGTATGAGGACCTACAGCTGAGCAATGCGTCTATATATATAGCTAGTTCCTCCCACTGCCTGTCACCATATCTAAGCCATATGAGTCCCAGAGCTGGCACAGAATGCCTGGCGCAGTTACGCTCTACTGAATATGCACGGTGTTCCCTCAGAGCAGTTGTCAACCTATCATAATAAGTGTGCTCTATACGTCCACGAAGATCCACATACGTGATCGTCCGGCCTCCCACCGCGCCCAGTCCACCCCTCTACATCCAGTTCAAGTAAATGGGACATCCCATGCTTTATAGTTTTTGTTATTATCTTTCCTCCTCCTTCTTCTCGCCTAGTAATCTGTACATTTAATGAATCTGAGTACTTGATCTATTATTAGCTTCCTAGGACTTTCTACTTTAAACACACGTTATTACTTTAATATGTTGAGGCCTTAATAAACTGGTTACCATGGATTATGTACAGTATCATTATGAGGGTGCTGATTACTTGCTAAAGTAATGTGAGTAAATTAGCCTGAAGAGGTTATATGTCATCCATTCATAAAAATAGATGGGCGTGGAGTAGTAAGCCTCATCAGTATTTTCCCAGAGCCAGGATCAGAGTTATCCACTAAGCCCAGCATCGATAGCAAATTTCTTGCGACGATGGCCTGTCACACATCTATACATGATTACTAAACTCATAACAGCTTAGTTGCTGCAAAGTTAGTGATTGTGCGGATTACTAAATTACTGGGAGATCCCGACAGGGGTCGCGTCTGGCAGGACGCCATGACCCTGAGTGTAAGGGAATGCTAATTCCACCTATCTAAGATACTATACTACTAGCTCGACAGTAGCAACAGCTGCTACGTAAACATGTGTCATCAGAGGTCTGCTCAACCATTTGCCTCTGTCTTTGTTCTTCCATCCCTTCCTTCCACTCTTTTCCCATTCTATCCCTTTATTCGGCTCTTCCTGTCGGCACTGCCTTATACATTCTATCTGCGTTCCTCACTCCCCCCCCGCACTTCCCTCCCACTATATATTCAATTTCCTCCCAGAGGTCTCCATTATTTCTATATGAGAGTAGGCATCTTTTGTCTGGGACTGTACTCCGACTAGTCAGAAAAATACAGTGGATTGTCTTCATCCACATAAGTAAAGAATAGTACAAGGCGAATGGAATATAATGGCCAGTAGAAGGCTAGAAGGTTTTTGTTAATCCGAGAAAAACCTACCCTCTCAGTCAGTTTACTAGTGTCTATGCTGTGTGTTCATGTACTAACAATCTTTACGAGCATGATACAACAACCCCTTATGAAAGCTATTGTTCTGTACTATTTCAGTATAGGTAAGATCGACAGGTGCTTGAGCTTACATGAGATAATATTACAATGTCAGCTTTATCCTTTTTGCATCACTTGTCTCGTTCCCAGACACATGTTAACCTAGAGCGGGCAAGATGCTCTTCTTTATACTTTCTCCATGTCTTCATATGTATGACCTCATCTCTGGCTTTGAATCAGTAGTAAGGCTACTCCACGCCACCGGGGCTGTTTTGGAATTTCAGAGCGAATCGAATGTCGCAATACCCACAGGGTTCACAGGGATCATCGACGGTTTGCGTCAGGAACCCTATCAACCATAGCTCACACCATTATGTACGGTCGGTCACGACCCCAGTTTATCCCCTTCATTGACGACCATTTAGATCACTTTGTTTTTGCACGAAATGCGTTAGTGTCTACCTATTATCCCTTTGCCTTCTTTATATTAGATTAAGTACGTATATTTCCCTGCCCCCGCGACCCTACACCTACCCCGATGTTCCCAGTATATAGCTGCATCTCTGCATAGCAACATTATAAACAGGACTTACGCTGATTGACGCGGTAAGTTGCCTCGTGGTCGTGCCTCAATGAGCACAAGATCACCGGATATATGTCGAGTATGTATGGAAAGGTAGATTAGATATAGCGTGCCTATCTCTATGTTATATATTGAGTGTGTTCTCTTTTTTGTCTGTTTCTGTGTCTGATCTTTTCTCTCATGCCTCCTCAAGTCAGTAGAGCGGTAATATCTACCAGAACGCACAGAGGGTCTGCTACACAGTATCAATAATTGATATAGCGGTGATGAAGAGCACCGTTCTGTGCACTTCTAGTGTTACAGTATCTGACTTTAACTAGACTGACTATGGGAGGGCGCTGGTGGCCAGACACCGTGTTCAGGTGCCTTCTGTCATCATTAAGTCCAAGTTTACACACTTGCGCCAACCCCTATGGACCACACATCTTTCCATTTCCGTGGTTATTCTGTTGGCCATCACCTTTTTTACCCCCCCTTAGCCCAGCAGAAAGGCCAGGCGTATCTCTCCCCCCTTCTGGGCTTCAGTTGTTATATGTACCGTGATAGTTCCTAATTAATTTTGCCAGCTCTACATGGTATTGTAGGCCCACCCTTAGTATACAACCTAAACAGTATAGTGCGAGCACACAACATAATTGTTTGTGTTTGAGGACTAAAGGGTGTGTTTGATTGAAGAAAACCCCGTACTGCACCGACATGCCTTGTAGATTTTCAGGTTTGATGTTAAATGTCTGCACCGATCATAAGGCTCTTGTAAGTTTCAGCTGATCCATACTGGTACAAACTGATAGTGTCGATTGTTAGAATACACACGAGCACATCTTGTAGTAATCTTCTTGCCTTCTACTACTGTAGGGCAACCCTATTGTAATTCCATATAATTATACTATTAATATGTGGATTTTGGAGAATGATGACATAAAAAAAAAGCCTTTTATATTTAGAAAAAAAATGATGTGTGGTTGTTAAAGTTGTTGGAGTGGGTCCTTATTGAATATATTTTTAGAATTGCCCATACTGGACATCCACAACATACTTCATAGAAGGTCAATTCACATCATATTGGCACTTGTAATAAGGTCCTGACAAGGGTTAAAACAGTAACAAACAGAGAAGAACTTAAAGGAAACCTACAATGAGGAACTATAGCAGAAGTAGAGCTGATGGTAGCTCTCTGCTGGACTCTGCCTAATCTGTAATAATAATCATGGAACCTAACTTGTCAAAAAACTTTTTAGTAATATGTAAAGTTAACGCAGCAGGCTGCTGGGCGTGGAGTAGGGCTCTGACCCGGGCCTCTGGGGTACTAAAGGCTACTCCACGCCCAAGGTCACCTCTGCGTTTAATACATATTACTAAAAATAATAATGATAAATGTAATAAGTTTTTAAATAAATAGGTTAGATGTCAGGATCTGTAACTGCAGATTAGGGCAGAGGCAGGAGGAGATGGCACCTACCATTGATCTTACTTCTGATAGTAGCATTCCTCATGGCAGGTTTTCTTTAAGGAGGGAACTCATTATTACACTAAACATCCTTTGGGAAGCCTTCTACGGGGAGGAACGCTTCTGGTTCGTAGTTGTAGCAAAAAAGTGAATGGGAGTGAATAGAGATGCGATGCGAACAGCTCGTCCGAGCTTGTGGCCTCGGTCGAGAGTTAGGGGGACCGTAGAAATGCTCGGTTCGCGACAGAATACTTCGCCCGAGCCGGAGAAGAAAATGGCAGCTCCCCGCCGTTTTGCTTGTTGGCGGCCAGAAGAACAGAGCAATCCAAAGCCAGGAGATCATGCACTCCACCCAGCATGAGTGGTAACTCCTTACAGTGATTAGCAGTGGTTGGCTGGCCCAGATCAGGTGACCCTGGGTATGACTAGCCGCTGCCCGCGTGCTCGGAATCATTTCTGTGCTGGGCCGCTAGTGAGGAGAGCTGCTGCTGGTCAGGGAAAGCGTTAGGGTTGTTATTTAGCTTACTGTAGGCGGGAGTGATTCCTCAAAGAATCCCAACAGGCCCTCTTAGGGCTTACAATGAACGTTTCACTTTTTATTTTAATTTGCATTCTAGTACCATTTTGTGAGGGAATTAGCAGGGGGTGACTGCTACGTTTGGTTTAGCTCTAGGGAGCACAACATACCATAGCAAGACCGAAGTGGGAAAATTTAGTTAGGGGTGGATTTCAAGTTAGTCACTAATCAGTGTCATTCCTCATCTGGGCCATAGTAGTGCTTTGATACTTGCGCTAGAAATAGCTCCATAGGAGGAGATAAAAGAGTTACTTACGCATACAGTAGAGTTAGTATATTGATTTCTGTTTGATCTGTGGTTGGCTGTACTTTTGCAGGCATGTACTAGGCCAATTTGAGCCAATTGTAGTGCGAGACTTCAGACGCTGTGTTCTGCGCTTAGTGACGACATACCATAGCAAAGACCGAAAGTGGGAAAATTAGTAGGGGTTGGATTTCAAGTAGGACCAATAATCAGTGTCATCTCATCGGCCATGTAGTGTGTTGTATTGGCTAGAAAATAGCAAGGAGGATACAAAGAGTAAAACTTACGCATACAGTAGAGTTCTATATTATTTGATTTCTGTTTTGATCTGCTGGGGATGTACTTATGCAGTGCATTGTATAGCCAATCTGAGCATGTGTAGTGAGACTTGCGACCCGCTTGTTCTGCCGCTTAGTGACGCACATATCCATAAGCAAGAACGAAGGTGGGAAAATTTAGTAGGGGTTGGATTTCATAGGCAACTAATCTCAGTGTCATCTCATCTGGCATTAGTAGGGTGCTTTGATATCGTGGCTAGAAAATAGCATAGATAGGCATAGATTGTTTGGTTGTAAAAACTCAAAAAAAAAAACAAAAAAACAAAAAAAAAAAAACAAAAAATAAAAAAAAAACAAAAAAAAGTATAAAAAAAAAAAATAATTATAACTCTCATTTTAAAAATGTTTAACCCGAGGTTAGGGGGAGCGCGACGGGCGGGGACGTGGGCGCCAAAACTGAGGGTCAGAGGGCCTGTGGTCTGGCGGGTGAGACACCACCTGATGAGAGGGAGCAGGGGACCGCCGCAGAGCTCACCCCTAGGGTCATGTATTGAAGTTACTGGGCACTGTCCGTAGAGCAGGAGAGACGTTGAGGCCAGAACAGTGCGAAACAGGGTGACGTCGTGGATGCTGGCAAATGCTTTCGAGCAATTGGCACACACAGTCAGTATGCACGCATCACCCAGTCAACCGAAATCGCCACTACTCACACTCCTGCACCTCAGCATCTCCTCCCTCCCAGCTGCCCACCATCCCAGGAAAATTTGGCATTTGAACCGGCCAACGCTGAGGAAGGACTGTTTTCTGGACCCTTCCCACACGTCACAACCCACTTGTGGGTGGGAGCTAATTTCTCCGGATGCCCAGGTTTCCAAACAGTCACAGTTGTGGGTGTGATTGACGCTATTGACGTAGGGAAGTGTGTAAAGAGGTGTCCGAGACTGAGTGAGGGAGACACGGTTGTCAGACAGGGGGAAGTTGTTTGTCAGGGCAGGAAGTCTGGGGGGAGCAGATGAGGGATTGATCGGGAGAGATGATGAGGTGACGACCCAAGCGGGTGAGAGGGCACGGGTGTAACACAGTGCTTCTGAGACGGAGGGAGTCCTCGACCAGAAACAGGTGGGAAGAGGCAGGGTGGTGGGGCCAGACGAGAAGAGCGCAGGGACCAGAGGCTGGTGCATCAGCGCCAAAATGTGTTCAACTAGTGAAGCTCCACGTGGCGAGGGCTCATGCGCGAGGGCTAGATCGTCAGAATCAGAAGTCTGGAGGTTTCTTAAGGAAAAACACGGATGACGACGGACTGTGTGTGTGCAACAATTTGCCAATAAAGACTCGCAGGGTTCCACCAACTAGCCTTAACTACCACCAGTATGCGAGGCATATGAATGCTAAACACCCACTCCGTGGCAACAGGCCCGTTCACTCAGCCGTGCAAAACCAGCTCTTCCCTGTGTCAGCTGCTAGCAGACCCCCTGCCCAGACCCTGGCCACAAAAACCCATTGTCGACCTCCACGATCTCCACAGCATCCACAGCGTTCAGCTCTCCATACCCACAGACGCTGGAGCGAAAGCAAAAATAAGTGCAAACCCACCCGCACGCCAGCCCTTAATGTGCACATCTACCAGATGCTAGCCTGGAGATGCTGCACCTATAGGCTTAGTAGAGACCGAGGCCCTTTCGCAACTCATGGCGGCGGCCCGCCCCTCGGTATTCGGTCCCAAGCCCGCACTACTTTTCCGATGTGCGCCCAGCCATGCACCAGCACGTGTCAGGACAACATTCATCCGTGACACCTGACCAACGCCGTTTCTGACAAGAGCCCCATGACACGGAACGATGGACGAGTGCTGCGGGCCAGGGCCATATTATCGATGAAGGCACATGGGTTAACTCTGGTGGAGGCTGGGAACGAGGATTGACAACTGGGGACTGCCATTACTGCCGAAGCGGGATTGGCGGGCGGCCTACGCGTGGTCCAGGTGTTTAGGCTACTATGCCTCATCTCTCACTCCACCCCTCCTCCACCCCTCTCCGGACTACCATCCGTGGGCTACGGCGCCATCAGTGGTATAGCTACTAGCAGCAGCAGAGTTTGCGTGCAAGCGCCCACAGCGGTGCTCAAACTGCTGAGCCTATGGACTGGACAAAAAGGGCAACCGCCCCAAGAGCTATCAGGGCCATCACGGCGCCGAGATCTGGGCTGGCACCGTGAACCTCAAGCCGGGAATGGTTGTGTGTGGACAAACGGCCGTTAACCTAGGTGGCGGCTCTGCAACCGGCAGACGTACCACTGTGCCATGCACTTGGCCATGTGTATAATCTGATAGTTCAGCGTTTCCTCAAGACTACCCCAAGATCTTCTGATTTGCTCACGAGGAGGTGCCGAATCTGTTTGCGGCATTTAAGGAAGTCCAGCCACAGCGTGCTGACCTCCTTCAGGGCAGCGATAGCGCCGGCTCTCAACTGCCCGCCACCGCATGTTGTGCGGAGTGACCCACGAGGGGATTTGGAATTCAAACAATGACCATGTTATCCAGGTTTACCAGCAGCGCAGAGCGATGTGTAGACTGCCAGATGTCAACTACCACAAGAAACTGGTAGTCAAGGTCAGTCAGCTTCCTCAAGGTCTACAATGAGGGAGTGGACTGGGATGTCTTGATCATCTTGTAGGGTGCTGAGTAACTTTGGAGTCAACAAAGATGGTCAGTGGCGTGCCGCCATCATACAGCCTTCACCAATCCCGCTGCTGGCCTGTGTGGAAAAAACTCGGTCAGCAGGCTTAAGTCGGAAGCTTTGCGCCGTTCAAAGGAGAAAGGGGAAGACAAGTATTCCCTGTTGATGCCCAAAGCACCCTCAGGTCTGTTTCTCAGCAGCATATCGAGGAGGTGGTAGGTGGGAGGAGGATGAGGGCCGAAAGGAGGGAGGAGATGTTGGTGAGACACAAGAGGGGACCATGTTGAGTCCTTTACTGTCAGCGTATGTATGGGCAGAAGAAGAGGGTTGGAGGAGGTGGAGGAGGAGGAAATGGACAGTCAGGACCAGTGAGGGGAGTGAATTCTTACGCGTTGGTACTCTGGGCGCAATGGCAGATTTCATGTAGGCTGCCTATCCCGTGACCTCGCGTTCAAAGAATTATTCCACACCGATATGGGTGTTCACATCTCCTGGACCCACGTACAAGCAAATTTTCCACTCTCATCCTGCAGAGGAAAGGAGTGTGGAGCATGCATGAATACAGCATGCCCTGGTGCACAAGTGAAACAGATATTTCCTTTGACAGCGCTAGCGGCAGAGAGTGCCGTAGTTCGCGGGACAAGTAGCGAGGGAGAGGTAGGCGAGCAGGCCAGCTTGTCCAGCACTGGCAAGGGTACGCTTACAAGGCTTTTGCCAGCTTTATGTCACCCCAGCAAGACACTGTCAACTGTCCCCAGTTCGGCAGAGTAGGGATTGATCTTTACAGAAAGATGGTGAGGGAGTACGTAGCTGACCATACCATGTCTAAATGATCACACAGCCCTACAACTACTGGGTTTCAAAGGTGGACATGTGGACGAACTGGCAGCTGTAGCTTGGAGGTTTGCCTGACCTGCCGCTAGGTCTTGTACCCGAGGGGGTTTTCAGTGCAGGTGGTGGAATCTCACCGATAAGCGTACACCTGTCGACGACAGCGCTGACAGGCTGACGCTTATCAAAGAATAAAGGCTGGATGTTTCAGAATTTCCAATCTCCACCAGGTGAAGGAAGCCAACCTGAATAATGATCCACTCCTCCTCCTCCCATTTTCTCCTTCTCCTCTCTTTTACAGTAAAGCAAGGGAGGAAAATGGCTATTTTTGACAGAGGCCCACGCGCTCTTGCTTATAGTACTTCAGCGCATTTAATTTTTCTGGAGGGCCACCACGGTCCTCTGTTGAAAAAATTTTTGTGGGGCCACATAAAGGCACTCAATCTATTCATTTTACTCTGCGGGGCCACCTACCTGCTCCTCTGGTTTTGAAACATTTTTGGACTGCCACATACAGGCACTCAATCTATTCCATTACTGGAGGGCCACATACCTGCTCCCTGGGTTTGAAAAAAATTTTGGACTGCCACATAACAGGCACTCAATCTATTCCATTTTACTGCGAGGGCCACCCCTACTGCTCCTCTGGTTTGAAAACATTTTGGGACTGCCAATACAGGCACTCAATCTATTCCATTACTGGGGCCACCTACCTGCTCCTCTGGTTTGAAAATGTTTGGACTGCACATACAGGCACTATCCAAATTAAATTGTCCCATAGCAGCCTCCACACGTTGTTCCATGCTACCTCCAAAAGTCGTCCATATAGCTGCCTCCATAATCGTACCTTATCAAACGAGGTGTGTCAGGCAGAAATTGGGTTGTTTTCATGGATTCCACATCAAAGTTGTTAAACTTTGTGCCCCCCTGCTGTGTTATCCACCCAAAATAAAATATACTGGCAAACTTTTACCATTTAGAGGATATATTTCAGCGCTTCTTGGCATTGTTAAATCCCCTCACCCGGCATTATCCTAAACTATAAGAACGCTATACACTTGATCTTATACAAAAGGTCTTAGAAGTGCTGTTTGGGGAGTAGCCTAGAGACAGGGGCTTGAATTGGCGAAAGCTCGCTGGCAGCGGAGCGCCAGCTCCATGCGAATCATCGCGTCTTCTGCGCATCGTTACATTCCCCTCACCCGCCATATCCCAAACGTTAAATTTTTTTTTTAAGAACGCTACCTACACTTAATTGGTTGCAGGCTGGGGACCGAGTACTGACCCTGGGGCTGGGTCAATTACTGCCGACGCAGAGAAGAATATGCGGGGCCTACCTCGGTCCAGGTCTCAAAGGCCTACTATACATCCTCCACCCCTCCTCCACCTCCTCCTCCTCGAATTACCATCGTGGGCATGGCGCCATCAGTCGGTTAGCTCTAGGCACAGCCAGCAAGTGCCGTCGCTAAGCGACAGCAGGGGTGCTGAAACTGCTGAGCCTAGCGATGATAAAGGCACACCGCCAAGGCTATTACAGGGCATTCCACATCAAAGTTGTTAACTTTGTCGCCACCCTGCTGTGTGTAATCCCAAAATATACTTGCAAAACTTTTACCATTTAGGGAGTATTATTCAGCGTTCTTGCGCAATCTGTTTACATTCCCTCCCACCCGCCATCTCCTAAACTTTATAAACGCTATACACTGATTTATACAAAAGGTTCTTAGAAGTGCTGTTTGGGAGTTGCTAGAGAAGGGGCTTGGATTGGCGAAAGCTCGCCTGGCTGCAGAGCGCCCAGCCCATCCCAGATCCAACTAACATAGTGTGCAGCACTTTAATCTACTACTAGTTCACTGCCTCCATAATAATAATTAATAATAATCGTTTATTTCTAGTAGCGTCATCATATTCTGTAGCGCTTACAAATCATAGGAAAAAATACAACATGTTAAATGTAAAAGGCACAACTTTGTATGGAACAACAGGAAGTGAGGTCCCTGCTCGCCAAGAGCTACGGTTTGATGAAGAGTGATGGGGTGGTAACACGAGGGGTAAAAGGAACTAATAATGGTTCAAGCTATTTCTTGGAGGGAATAGAAAAAAAATATTAATAAATGAATTGCGGCGGCTTTTGGAAACACTAGCAGTCAATTTAATACCGGTCACAGGGTGAAGGGGACTGAGAGAAGTCATGGTGCCGTCTGGGTTGCGTGATTAACAGATGGGAGGCGACACAGACGGGTTAGTAGAAGAGTTAAAATTCATGCAGTTACTGAGTTAGTGTGATAGGCTTTGCCCAAAGGAAATAAGGGGTTTTTGTAGAGCACGTTTGAAATTTGGAGGGTCTAGGTATTAGTCTGATAGCCAGGGCAGCAGAGCATCAAAGAATTGGTGCAGCTCTAGAGAGCTTGGAGGAAGCGAGGGGAGGTCCGACACTAGGGTAGAGGTTAACTAAGATCACTGGCGGTCTAAGAGCAAGGGTTGGGCGATTGAGACTGAGATTAAGAGAAGGAGAGGTAGGGGGGTGCAGCATTATCAGAGCTTTTTATGGATGAGGGTTATTATTATTTTAAACGGTATTGACAAGGAGGAGACTGGCGAGCCAGTGAAGCGACTTGCATGAAACTGTAAGCAAGACCTGGTTCCCCTTATTCAACGAGCTGTTGTGTAAGCAGAAGTTTGGGTTGTTGTAATGGCGTCCATGTTACTTTGTCGCCACCCTGCTGTGTAAGCCACAAATATATGAAAACTTTATCATTGTACCGATTATATTTGAGCGCTTCTTGCTGCACCTCCTTTGGTTTCCTCTCTGACACCCATTGGTTGAAGCATGAGTTCCAATTAGGGGAGTAGCATGCCACTCTCTAGCCTGCGCCGCTGCTCTGCCTCTGATGCGTACCCTATAGGTCAGGGTCACTATATTGGATGTTTCTACAGGCTATCTAGCTTCATTCTGGTCACTCTGTCATGGCCATGCTGTTGCCCATAAGTCGGCATATGGTGCGATTTAAGCACCTCAGAGGCATCACATATGATGCTTGCCCTGCTGTTTCCTGTCCATTTTCGTTGGTTCGTTTTTCCCATCCTTTCTGAGGTTCCGAGGTGGTTTGGCAAGTTTCATGTGCAAGCCGTGGGTGTCCCCTTGAAAAGCGCGATCCTACCATGACTTCAATGGGGTTCGTATTCGAGACGAGCAATCGAGCATCGAAACGTTGTCTCGAATAACGAGTACACGAGCATTTTAGGTTCGCTCATCTCTAGTAATGAAAGAAGTGCATGGCAGCTTGGTCCATAGACATATTCATATCCTCCACTTCATCCTCCTCTCTTCTCGGCCTCAGCCGTGCACGGCTCTGAAGCCAGCAGGCGTGATGGATGGCATCCTCCTGTCTGGTTGTTGTAAAGCCATGTACAGCAGAGAAGAAGAGGACTGTGTAGGGGGGGAATGGGATTGGTGGAATGATTTTATTGTTTTCTTGCATGACTGAGCACGGAAAAGGTGTCACCACCCAGGTTTTTGGGTCAAAAGCAAGATGGTTGGGAAATGCTGCACATGTTTGTGGCTTGGCCATTCCTATAGAATGGGGACTGTGATGGCAAATCAGAAACAACGTGGCACCAGCTATGGACATATTTTCCAGCCCCTCCCATTTCAGAGACATACACGACTGACTTTGTGGACCATTTTGCACCATACGGCTCGAATCATGCCGTGCAATTATGTTCACATGCGGCCCTGATTAAAAAAACACCAAGAGACATGTGTTTTTGAACATAGGAAAAAACATGGGAGGGGTGGTAGCATTTGTGTGCAGGAAAAATTACAATGGGGTTGTTCGCCCGCACTGTAGCACCCACTGGAGAAGAGAAAATGTTGAGGATATGCAGCTTAGGAGGTAGCCCCAGACTTTCGAGAGCTTGTCCTTATCATCATCGGTTCCGTACAAATCACATTACAATGCATATGGAACTTCTCCAGGAAAGAGCGAGGAAGTCTGGCGTATACTACAAAGATGCAGGGACTCCACATCCCACCAGTCCGTTTAGTATGCGCATGGGCGTGATAAGCTCCGACATCCCGTTATTAGTTGCCGACATTCATCTTGAGCCCACTTATGATTACCACAAAAAGAAGACAATGGGCAATGTCCAAAACGTAACAATCAAAAACCACAGATGGCTGGACAAGAAGGATTAAACAGGAAAAAATATTAAAAACAATTAAAAATTGCTAAAAACTGGTTGTATTAAGCAGGTGAGATTCAACTACTCACACACCTCATGAGCTAATGGTGTATGTCCTCCTCTTACCCGTGCTTAAGGTACCCCAAATCATTTGCAATGAGAAAACTCAGCGCCAAATATTACACGTGGGGGCCCCGGGGACCCCTCCAAACTCACACACCCTCAGCAAGAGTGTATCTCAAAATGACGATAAAGGATATCAGTGTGGTAAATTTCTGGGAGTTCCCATATAAATTAAAAACAAAAGAAAAAAAAGAAGAGTAGGGGGAAAGCACGATAAACATTTGGAAAATTGGAATAGTGGTAGTAGATGGGGTGCTGCAGGGGCACCCAGAAAATAAGATGAGTGCAGGACCAGGCAGAGGTGAGTATAGGTAAAGGGAAAGCAATGAAAGGAAAGTATAAATAACATCTACATATATAATATAATAACCTACGTTCAAGTTTGGGCAGGCAACTTTTCCCCTGGTCCGTCATGCAACACTTGGAGGCACCAGCGCAGTCACTGTCACAAGAGCACGTATCTTGACAAGGTTGAGGGTCCTTAGGGTGGTAAATGGGACATGAACCTTCCTTTTCTGTAAAATCATAGAAATATTTTAAATCAACCTTTGAAACAGAAACAGCTTTGTTTATAGAATGGAAAAGCTCTTTACAGATGCAACATCTCCCACCGGGGCCTAGCCTTTTCTTGGGGCCTGGAGGCAGCCGGGCCCAGAATACCGGAGTGGCTGGCGGTTGCGGCCTAGGGCACACTGATGTCACGGTGCTTGGTATGGGGGCTGGAGGACTGACCTACAGCCTGGCAGGTCTCCAGCGGGTGGTGTGTGCAAGAAATATGGACGGAGAGGCTGTTGTACTGGTTCACCCTGGGGAAATCCCTAAGGTATCTGTAGGATGATTCCCTGGGTGATGGATGGGGAAGCCCATGGTGGTAAGCAGCCATATCCAGGGATCAGACAGAGGCAACACTGTGCAAATCAACTTACAGTTCTTTATTGAACAGCAAGCAACGGCCAAACACGATGAAACAGCAGATTCTTGGATGCTGTTCTGGACTTGAGTCTCCAGACTCCCCCTAACAGCTTCTGACCTGGAGAAGCTACCAGCCTGCCTTTGCATTGGCAGGGGTGTTTCACAGACTTTTTTATGTTCTTCGTGATCGTGTTCTGCTGATGGATAGCAGGAAACAGTCAGCAGCCTTGTGAAGGTAATAGCTTTCGAAAGATCGGTCATGGAGTATGAAGGCTAAATTCACACAAACGTATATGCCAGCCGGGCCATATCCCTCCATGCGTCCATTGCCTGCCTATGGAGGATATATGTATGGCCACAAGCTTGTGAATGTCGTGTGAATGTAGCCTAAGAATCTTATAAAGTTAAAAAGAACAGTCCGCTCAGGGAAAAGTAGAAAGGAGAGTGTCGGGAAAATTGGTGAGGTGAGAATGACTCCTTTTGGTTTTTATACTATTCTGACCCGCCTGGACATCCCCATTTTGAATCATGGACGTCCGAAACTGCAATAAAAAAATGGGGGTTCCCATTTAAAATTTTAAAAGTTGCTTCCTGCACACCCCCTGAGGCGGTGGGTTAGGAGGCAGCATGCTGCCCCTCCCAACAGTTGCGGCTCTTGGGTTACTTCATATCCTCGACTTGTAGTCCTCACTTACCCTCTGGATGTGTGCACCATGTCTGCTGCTTTTGAAGAGCGTTCTCACCCAGTATTGGAATGGCCCATAAGAGGCTTCTCCGATGGACCCAGATTCTAACCCAATACTCGACCCCAGCACAACACAAACCAATTTCAAGGTGCAACTAGGGTCTATTTTCTACAGTATAATGGAGAATTATTTTTAGTTGGTGAGCCTAAGTGAGGTGTATCCGAGGTGTATCCGAGGTGTATCCGCTGCCAGAGTGTGAGGTGGTTGTATCCGAGGAAGCCATCTGGTTTCTAAGGGACAACATGACTACATTTATGAGAAATTATCTTCACACAGGAACATTTTTTTATTAACATCCAATTGAAGAAATGTTTACATATGGCAAATGAATTTAATTAAATTTAAATGCCCTGATGGGAATACCCCTTTAAGCTTGTTATATAACTTTGTTTCTGTGTCTGGTTACTGACCTGATGATCTCCCAATGATGACTTCAGCAAGTCCTGACCTAGAATTTGTGCTACTTTTCGGACATATGACCTGTATCTTGACTATGCTTGAACCCTGCCCACACCTCGGTTTGCACCTGCCTGTCTACGGTTTGCACCATCCTCAGCTACCACCTAAACCCAGACTATTCTGGAAGATAGCAGCCTAGTGTCTAGCTCCAGCTCCACATAGTAGACCCAGATAATACTGCCCATTATTGTGGAATTTATCTTTATTGTCTATTTAGGATTACCACATTTTCTGTAAATGAAAAAAAAAAACGTTGTAGCAAGATTGCACTTTAAAGAGGACCTGTCACCTATTAAAACGGCAGCTCCTAGTGCTTAAATAGACGCAGCAGTGTTACACTGCTAGCGTTATCGGAAACCTCCAATAATGCTAGCAGACACTGCCGCAATGTACACTGGAAACCTTGGACCGTGCTGGAAGTGGTCCGGCGTAGTCATGAGGGGGCGGGTTTAGGGGCGATGACTGCCGTATGGCGCGCAGCAGTCACCACTGGCCTATGGAGTGGGTGGGGTAGTCCGGGGAAGAGGCAGCGCTTGGACCGCCCCTTCATGAATCCGTCAGACCGCACTGAACAGCGCAGCAGTGTTTGTAAGCATTATCGGAGGTTTCCCATAACGCTAGCAGTGTAACACTGCTGCGTCTGTTTTACCACTAGGAGCTGCTTATTTTTAAGCAGCTCCGAGTTCAGTTTTTATAGGTGACAGGCCCTCTTTAAACAATCATATAAGGACATTGAAGTTTTGGTTGCAAGGACTAAAATTTGGCATCTCCGATACTGGATAAACACCAGTAGGTCCTAGAGCTATATAGATCTACGTCATTTATTATTGTATGGTGTACACATACTCACTTTTTGCAATGGGCTTGCAGATTTTTGAACCATTGTCTGGACAGCATTTTTCCTTTTTTCCGCATCCACTGTCATCTTCACAGGTTAAAAATGTATCTATTATTTTTGCCGTGTAGCACCGTTCCGGGGGGCACTTTCCTTTTCTCAGCGTATCTAGAAAGAAGAATGGCACAGAAGATTACCTGACTGCATCTCACAGCCATAACTGCTTGCAAATGGCAATTCTGCTTTATGTTGAGAAATTATCAGTCCTCTTACAGTGGAGCTCAGGCTCTGCAGACTCATTGGAGGAGTGGAGACTCACGCTCAGTGGTGCTTCCTAATCTATGATTAAACTAATAAAACCCAGCCCAGAGGAATACCTGGAAACAAGTGTCCCTGAAATAAGTCTGTGTGCATGAGACCTAAGTATGTGGTTTTTAAAGGAAAAAGCATTTGATATGATGGATTATGAAGCAAACACACCTTTAGAATTGTGCAGCTACACTGATGCAGCAACATATCTTGTTTAATCCCTGAACTGAGTAGTTTTGCTGAAAAAACAATTCTAAATTTATAAAAATGAGGATCTGTCGCTCCTGTGTCTGCCTCAGTGCTTACCCTAATTATGCACTGCTCCAGCCTTGTCCTTCCCAGAATAAGCCGAAAATATGTCATCATTGTGTTGTGTCTGACAGGTAGAAGTAATCAATCACTGCACCATCCCCCAGCTGCTGTGCATGCTGAGTCATCCAGCTCAGGTTGATTAGTCATGTCTAAACAGTTCAGGAAGCTCTGTGTTTAAGTGTTTATGTAGGCACCCAGCTTTCCCAAGGTCCCGAATTTTATAATAGTTTTTTGATTAAAGCCACTCAGCACAGGGAATAAACAAGATATGTTTCAGCATCAGTGCAGCTACAACATTCTCATTGTATGTTTGGTTCACAATGCATCAAAACAAATGGTAGATTTCCCTTAAAGAGGACCTGTCACCCAGAAATTCAACACTAGGATCTGCTTACTAAAGTAAAACAAATGCAGTAGTGTTACAATGATAGCGTTATCGGAAAATTCTGATAACACTATCTAACACCCCCTGCTTTGAGAGCGGTCCGGCGTTTCCATTGTACTCCGCACCGCTGCATTTGTTTTAGCACTACAAGCTGCTTACTTTAGTCTCCACCGTACAGGCCCCCTAAGACTCGAAGGTCCATATGCAACCAGTTACCTCTGTGCTCCCACTTATTGCTCACTAAGGATCTTGGTGGGAGATTTCAAGCCCAAGAAAGGAGTTATACCTGTCATTGGGTTCTTACTTGACAGAACCTTACAACATTAGGGTCAAGATGCACCTCAACATCTGTGCTGCTCTAATCTCTTTAAAGAGGACCTGTCACCCCAAAAATGTGCCCCCCATACTCCTCACCCCAGCCCCTTTCTCCCCAGACAGTTATAAAAACAATTTATATGTGTTAAATTTCTTTAAAGCGATCCGACCTCTTACTAAATAAGAGGTCGGATTCTCCTATCTTGAGCCCGGGCAGTCGACCTTATTCATTAGGGGGTCGGCCGACACACCCCCTTCCACGCCCCCTGTCTGCGGGGACCTGTAGGAGAAGCTGGCAGCATCGCATGTATTGCGTAATCGCTGCCGGATCTCCGAGATGCGGCCACGCCCGCAGACTTTCCCTTTTACATTGCCGGGCGCCCGTGCCGTGCTAACAGCAGCTACGGCCACGCCAGGCTTACATGCAACGCCGCATCTCGGAGAGCCAAGGGGGGCTTGGAGGGGGTATGTCGGCCAGCCCCCTAATGAATAAGGGCGACTGCCCGGGCTCAAGATAGGAGAATCCGACCTCTCATTTAGTAAGAGGTCGGATCGCTTTAAAGCAATTTAACACAAATACATTTTTTTTAAAACTGTCTGGGGAGAAAGGGGCTGGGGTGAGGAGTATGGGGGGCACATTTTGTGGGGGTCATTTTCGGGGTGACAGGTCCTCTTTAACTAGTAAAACATTTGAAAGTAAGAAATCTGAGGGTCCTGCTTTGTGGGTAAGAGTCTGGAGGAGACCTTTGCAGTTTCCTGATATAGTTTACATTTAATATTTGTTAGTAAAATTGTTTAAGGGAATCTGTCACCTACCCCCACACCAAAAAATTACAAATATTACTCTGTCCTTGACCTTGTTTGCAAACAAACTTTTATTCATCCTCTCTCCTCCATAAGATGCAGTCAAGGAGGTGGGGGAGCCTGAGCATGCATTCAAGCTGGCCCGCCTCCTAATGGTGCTTTTCACTGCCCACACCACCTCCTGTGCGCCGTTTGGACCACCCTTATCTCCTTTCTCCGATGTCCCTCAGCAGGCCACCGGAGTTCACATACAGGTGCTTCAGCACAATGGAGAGTGGCCAAATAGCGGAGAGTTGCTCCTGCACTGCTCTAATATGGAACATGCCATGTGAGCCTGTGAAATCTAACGTGTATGCACAGGGTCAGCACAGAGATCATGCATGCACGTGCACTCCAGTTAGATGCTGAGTGATTTTGGAGATAGGAGGAAGCGTAGGCGGTCCAAGCAGCGCACAGGAGACAGAGTGGGAAGTAGAATTGGCCATAAGGAGGTGGGCCAGCTTGACTGGATGGTCCCCCACCTCCTTGACTGTGCAACACCCCTGCCACTGCATAGGCAGGCTGGCAGTTGTGAATATCTCCCTCTCCAGGTCAGGAGCTGTTAAGGAGTTTAATCACCATTCTAGGAAGTTTCTAGAATCTGAGATGTAGTATAATTGCAGCTGCAGATACTTTCTGGCAAGGCAACAGTTAATTGTGATATGTAATTGTCCAATGGTGTTTCTGTTACCCAAGCTGGAAGGTGATTGGAGAGGTGCTACCACCTGACCAGGGTGTATATAAACGCCCTGGTGGGCGCACGAGGTCTGTGTCAGCAGAGTCAAGCCAGAGTGAGCAGCACATGTCAGTGCCTCTAGTGCAGTGGTTCTCAACCTTTCTAATGCGGTGACCCCGCAATACAGTTCCTCATGCTGTGGTGACCCCAAACCATGCAACTCGCAGTAAAAACACAGTAAAATTTCGGCTCCGATGGCTTTAGGCGACCCCCGGTTTTGGTCGTTCGACCCCCGCTGGGGTCCCGACCCACAGGTTGAGAACCACTGCTCTAGTGCCTCAGGCCTACTGCCTAGCACCCAGGGCAAGTCCAGAGACTTAAGCCCAGAACTGTAGTTTCCACCACTTGGACTCAGTTCCATCTGAACCTCCCCAGCCTGCATCTACTATCAGGCGGCATGCACCTTTCCTGTGGACCAGCTCTCCATGACCTCTCCAGCTTCATTTTGGTCATTGCCTGCCATTGAATAAAGAACTGTAAGTTGATTTGCACAATGTTGCCTCCGTCTGATCCCTGAATATGGCTGCTTACCACCAGGGGCTTCTCCATCCCTCACCCAGGGACTCATCCTACAGACACCTCAGGGGTTGCCAGGAAGAACCAGTACAACAGCCTCTCCCTCCATATTTCTTGCACACACCACCTGCTGGAGAGCCCTCCGGTCCCCATAAAGCACCATGACCACACCGTGCCCAAGGCCCTAATAGCAAGCCACTCCGGTATTCTGGGCCCTGGCTGCCTCCAAGCCCCAAGAAAAGGTGGGGGATGTTGCACATGGCGTCACGAACAGGATATATACTTCTGAGGCTTATACTGGCACTTTAAACTGTTGTTTTGAGCGCTGTAGAGCGCTGCTCCAGCACCCTCAAGGTTAATACCTGCAAAGAACTGTGTTAGCACAGCTACATCTGGCGCTGCAGAGCTGAAACCATTAACCTCTGAAAAACTCTGTGCTGCGCAGCAAGGAGTTCCAGCCCACCAACGCCTGGGAAACCCAGACTGCTGGCAAAGCTCTGCCCCTGCACGTGTGGCTTGAAGTACCTTGGAGGAGGTGCCGAAGTGGTTGCAGCCCAGCAAGGAAGAGGGTTAATCGGCCATCTGAGTCCAATTTTATTGAGCATTATCATCCCCACCCCTTTATCCACAGGTTTAATCATCAGATCGTTATTACTCATTAACTCCTATAGCGCTTTTTTTCTCTTACAGTGACAAATTGCTCTTTGATTTTGTACTAAGAAGTCTCTCTAAAGATCTGAATTCCAATGAGACCATTGTGAAGAAGGTGTCAATGTAAGGGCCCCAACTATGAGTCGGATTAAAATCAGATGGTGGTGGTAGCGAGGTGTGGGTATATGGGTCCTGGAGTGGCTACGGATCTATTGCTTTTACTTGATTGATGGCTAAGTGACGTTTAAAAGTAAACTTGCAGACAAAACTGTTTAGATCCATAAATAGCTCAAACTCTTTGGTATTAGTGGTAGGGCAAAATGAGAGACCTTTGCGTAAAAGGCTGGTTTCTGCATTGATAAGACATGAGTGGATAGATTAAAGATTTTTACTTGTTTTGGGGGTGTACTGTGAGTTTTTGTTTTTACGGTGTTTAGCACCTCCTCTCTTCCCTCTGGCCCTTCTTTTTGTCCCCATAGAATGTTGGGAGAAGATTGAAAAGACTGCTTTCGGGTTCTTGAGTAGTGGCAGGATGATGTCTATTTTTTGTATAGGGGGATCTCCTTGTGAGGAAGTGTCTCATTGATTGTCAGGGGATTTGAAGGTTCTTCCACCTGTGAAGGGTGCCCCGATATTTTGTGGATTGTGAGAATGGAGAGTTCACTAGTCTTAGGGTCAAGGCCCTCTTAAGTGTTCAAGGTACGATTGGTAGAGTCTTTTTGGGTGGATTCTAGAGGGCAAGGGTTAGTCTGATGCTGCCTAGGGGTATTCTTATCTAAAGATATTTTGATGGTCATGTTGGCCGTAAGGTTTTCAGTGTTTTGCCTCCTCAAGCTAGGATAACATGAGGTCAGTTTCGGGCTTTTCTGTGATTTAAGGTTTTGATTATGGAACACTCTATCTTTATTTAGGTAACTAGAGGTGGGTTTAGCTACAGCATTAGAGGGTGATTTAGAGGGGTTTTCTGACCTGTGTTTCATGTTTGTGTCTGATTGTGATGGAGTATGCGGATGGGATGATGGGGTAGGGTTGGACATGGGTGATGACCGAGTCTGGCTTCCAAAATCTCTGTAGGTTGTTAGCGTATTCCTGACCATCCATATGCTATCAAGTTTTGGGGATTTTTTCATAATTAGGCTATATTCATAGACCCTCAAACAATGTGAGGAGAAAATGTTGATGGAGTGGTAATCAGTGTGTGTGGAGAAAGTCTCAAAATCTTGCCTGGTACTGTGGATAAGGGAGGTTGTGAAGTCAACTATAGAGCATTCTTCCATGAACTGTTCCCATTCCATGGAGAACGCTGTGTCGTTAAGGAAGGAAGATTGAAACGGTAGTCTGAAGCCTGTAGGTACGATATTTTCGGCTAGATAGACCCTAAGGAACGCAATGTCCGTTATGTACTGGATCTCTACCTTTAGGAGGTTCTCCAGCTTTAGATATAAGTCGGTCATAGTCTTAGTCTGGGTGCCAGAAAAAGAAGTGTTTCTATTACCGTAGTTGTAGGGTTGCTCCTTGCCTCTGAGAACTTACGTGAGAGGGTTTCTTTATGCGCCCATCGGTTATGGTGGTAGTCCATAGAGCTTGCTGCAAATGTCAAGAAGGATAATGGTATCTCAATTAGACGGTTAACCTAAAGTACAGAAGGAGTACCCTTCGGTTGGTACCTAATAAAAAAAGTGGCAGTTGTCCAGAAAAATACTGTTGGACACCGGAAACAGTATCTGACATATGGAGAATACAACACAGAGCAGGCAGTATGACTCAAGTAGTGAGTAGGCAGACTTATTTCACAGACAAGTGTAGCACATTACAAAACACTACTTGAATACACTAGGTAAGTGCGGGAAGGGAACAACACGAAAAGACTAACAAGAGTCACCACAAGAGGGTACGTCAAGAGCAAAATCAGTACGCAAAGGGTCAATGTCAAACCAACAGCAAGGAGCAAGGGATTTCAAACACTGGCACAGGTGACTAGTGAAGCTGCAATTTATGCAGCCAGGACCCCACCTCCAGAACCTGATTGGAGCTGGAGAACTTCCGAGAACTAACCCCTCATGGTGCAGAACAGCAAAGCACAATCGCAGACACCATGCAGAGGTACCACAACTCCCAGCAGTCCAGAACACAACCCCTAAACAGCGCGAGGTCTTAGCAGCCGCTGGCCGGAGCGCGCACCAGAGACCGCTGGTAGCGGATGAGAGGTGGAGTCTGTGCAGAGACGCGCCGAGGCTTACTACTAACAAGGCAATTAGATTAAACTATTGATGAGCTGCTGCAGACAACCTAATATCCAGAACTCGAGTGAGTGGCAGATTGTCTTATAGGGAGAAGGCAATAAATAGGCTGTTGCTGCGCCGCTCAAGATTCACAATGTTTTATTTGTCAACAGGGTACATTGATGGACAACACGTTTTGGAGGCGTACCGAAAATAGGTCCAAAAATAGAGTGCCTCAATGAGAACACCTCAGTTACATGTGAAAAAAATCTCCACCAAAATTATGTGAACATCAGAGAAGAATCTCATTTTTCCTCAAGATGGTTCAAGTTTAGATGCTGCAGAATGAAGCAATTTCACATTGAAGAGGGAATTCTAGAAATGACATTACATACTATACCTGAGGGGGAAGGCAGGTAAAATCTTGTGACACAGTTTCTTTAAAGGTAAGTTGTAGTATGATCATCCACTGTCCTGTATAATGTAGTAGGATTTGTTCTGACTCGACATTGTATATCTTGCCCAACAATGAGATGCTGAAAGAATATATTTGTTCTTACTAGTTGTGTGCAGAGCTGATTCTTCCTAGTAAGTTCAACACGGAATATAAGATTGTGACTTCTCTAGTTCAGCATCACAATATATAGTGAGAAGACACAGGTAAGATAGGGTCCGATATATATATATACCATATCTTACCTGTGTCTTCTCACTATGTATATATATATCCATGTATTAGTTTTCTTCTGGATCAAACATGGTAATATCAGCATTAACATCCTACCGTGGTGAGTTTCTGCCCCTTAACTTTTAACAAAAAACGGGCAGCACCGCAATCACATCTGGATTCAGCTAAGATATATAACATCATTAGAAGTTTTCTTATAGCACTATGTAAAAATGCACTAGAAAAATTTAATTCCTAAAAATCTGGATCATACATTACAGATTGTTGAGGTGAAAAAATACTTCATCACTGCCCCTTGTCTGATTACTCAACAGTGATTTTCATCAATATGCTTTAGATATGTGTCTTATTATAGCCCAGAGTATATATAACATGTAAATTATATGATACCATTAGATCTATCATTTAGTCTAACTATGACTTACCAGCTGATGATATTGTCACGACAAGGAAACAGAGGAAGATCCCCAGGAAGGAGACCTGAATGCGAAGCATCGTTATCTCTATGATATGGTAGATGTGGTGTATACTGGCAGTGCCAGGCTCTTATATGGGCAGTGGTGACCTCTGTGTGGGTGGTGGCCTCCAGAAACAAGGAAACTGAAGATTCATTTGGATTTAGTTTCTTTAGTTTAACTTAGTTTCATTCTGCTGACTACAACACCTAAAACCTACAAATTTATTACATCAAGTAGATCCCACTTCTTCCTCAGTAAGGATCTTTGAAAACTGGTGGGAGATTTCTTGAGAGAGGGAGATACCCAGTGGTGCACCAGCCCAGAGGCGAGTTGAGCCTCTTGCCCCAGGCAGCACCACCTGCAGCAAGTAGGGGGCAGCATTAGGGGCAAAGTAACCTGCTATAGAGCGGGACCTCACTCCCAATGGGGACATGGGGAACCCACCTACTAAAGAAATAACCTGATATATTACTATTAGATGGGGTAAAGGAGGGCGCTGTTCTATATATCGCCTTTAGGCAACAGAGAGTTTAGGTTGACCCCTGGCTATACCAGATCTTATCATCAGCCAATGTATTCCAAAGTCACAGAATTTAACTGTGTAGAGTCAAGATAAAAGCACCTGACAATCCCGGAGTTAAGGGAACAGTCTTTCCAGAATTTAGCTGGACAGTCCCAGGTTTTGGGTCTCTCTACTGTCCAGGTAGCAGTATATCCTTACTGCAATGGTTGTCGCTGGGGATTATACAAAAAGAGCACTTATTAAAGTGGGTTCTAGGGTGTATAGGTAATGGGGCTACAGACATGGGTGCATTTTAAGTATTGGGTTTTTTTTTTTTAGAAAAGGTGTCATTAGAAGATGGGGACTTTAGAGAAGGTGGCATTTTACCTTGGGGCCGATGACGGAGGGCATTGTAATTTGGAAGGAGGCATTACACTAAGGGGGAGGGGTGTGGCTTAAGACATGACCCACTGTCATTAGAGGTGTAACTGTTAACTCCTAATACACCATGCCCAGGGACAGTACAGAAGTTTACAGAAGAAGTGAGATATCAGCCAGGTGGCAGCTCCACACACCAACAATTAGTAACCCTGACCAGACACTTCTATTGTCTCCACTACACATTGATTTATTTCAATAGCTTTTTTCCAGGTCGGTGACATTGTGACCAAGAGAATACAATGTATTCTAAATCTGTGATTTACGGATTTAGACTTCTGAGAACAATACGCTCTTAATAATTTGTAATCTATAGGACTGGAATACAATACAACACAACTCTATGTTACATACTATTAACAACAGATGTAAAGTTGAAGGTAAAAGATCAGGTTCAATACCACTCCTATGCTGATGACCCACCGGTCTATATTTCTGACCCAGATATCTCCTCAGATATCAGCCATATCTTCCTTCTTCTCTTCCCGTTTTCTACAATTTAACATGGACAAAACAGAACTCCTAGGCCCACATTTATTAAAGAGTGTTTTTACCAATTTGCACTGAAAGGAACGTGCAAACTGCTCGCACATGTATTTAAAAAGTGTCTGCACCAGTTTTGTTTCATGGCTGCACTGTGCCCGCTGTGCCACAAAATTCTGCACCTAAAGGGGTGTCCCGGTGCCGATTCGGATCATGCGCCACATTTATTACTATGACTTGACAGAATTGTGTCGCACACTTTATGTTAAAGGTGCACCAAAAAAAGATGGTGGGCACTTCCCTAGCAGTTCAGAGTGTGCAAGGTAATTGAAGAACATGCACCAGTATTCAATAATCTGGTGCACCCTGCACACTCCAAAGACAAATGTCACAAAGTGCAGCTTGCTCTACTTTTGATAATCTTTAATCCATCTAACACATCCCTCCTACCAGACCTAATTGTCACAATTCATGGCTCCACACTCTCCCCAGTCCCTAAGGTCCACTGCCCTGGAGTCATCTTAACATTTAACATTATCCTTTAAGCCTCACATACAGGCCCTTACTACAACCTACTGCCACCATCTCAAGAACATCTCTCGCATCAGACCCTTCCCTAATTCAGAGTCTACAAAATTGCTAATCCATTTCCTCATCATTTCCTGCTTGGATTACTGTAACATCCTTCCCTGTGCTCTCCCAGCTAACTCTAATGCCCCTTCAATCTAACTTAATTCTGCTGCTCGGCTAATCCATCTGTCTCCTGGTTTCTCCTCTGCCTCTCCTCTCTCCCAGTCTCTGCACTGATTTCCCTTTGTACAACGAATTCAGCTTAAAATACTAACCATGACATTCAAAGTCATCCATAACTTATGTCCCCTCCATATACTGTATCTCTGAACTCATCAGCCAACACCATCCCGCATGTAATCTCTGATCCTCACAGGACCTTCAGCTTCACTCTATTACCATCCGCTCTTCTCACATCTGTCTCCCGGGCACCTCCCATACTCTGGAACTCTCTACCAAAATGAGTAAGACTGTCCCCCACCTTCCAAACATTTAAACCTGTTCAGGATCACCTACCATACCCAATAACTGCACTGCTCCCTCACCTTGTATCTCCATCTACCCTCCAATATACTGTAGATAGTGAGCCCTCAAGGACAGGGTCCTCCTTCTACTTGTTTCTTAATCACTGTAGTTTTTGCACTTGCATTTGTTCTTGTCTAAGGCTATATTCACACTGCCGTTACCCGCCGTACCGTAGCACCGTTAACACTAAAACAGTAACAAAACAGAGAAGAACTTAAAGGAATCCTACCATGAGGAATCAACCCTGATAAGTAGACCTGATGGTCTGCCTCTGCCCTAATCTGCAATTTAATAATCCTGGAACCTAACTTGTTATAAACTTTATTTTAGTAATATGTAAAATAACTGCAGAGGCTACAGGGACGTGGAGTAGCATTAGCTCTGAGTGCTCGGCCAGGCAAGTACACGCCCCAGTAGCCTCTGAGGTTATTTACATATTACTAAAATCAAGTTTTTAACAAATTAGGTTCCAGGATTATTACATTACAGATTAGGGCAGAGGCAGGAGGAATCTACTATCACATCTACTTCTGCTAGTAGATTCCTCATTGTAGGTTTCCTTTAAGTTCTTCCCTGTTTTGTTACTGTTTTACCCTTTCAGGACCTTATACGAAGTGCCATACTGATGGTGAATTGACTTTCTATGAAGTATGTGTTGGATGTACAGTAGGGAAATTCTAAAATATATACGTCCAATAAAGACCAACTCACAAAACTTTAAACACACAGAACAATTTTTTTGTAAAGTATAAGAAGCTTTATTTTATGTCATGCATTCTACAAAATTCACATAGTATAGGTAATGATTTTACGAATTACAATAGAAGGTGTCACTACAGTATAGAAAGCAAGAAGATTACTACAAGATGTGCCCGTGTGTATTCTAACAATCGCTCACAACTCCTCTAAGTCTCACATCGAAATTTGATCAATTTAGCATAGTATTTTTTATGTTACTGTTTCTGGGACAGTTAAGGACAATTTAGACTGGTGGGTGATCTGATGTCCCAAATAGCTGTAACAAAATCCCTTCAAAAAGGTTTTGTACCTTGGAAAATTAATTTTAATCTGATGATGTCTCTTTTTTTGGACCCTAGTGATCAGATGCTTTCAATTTGTACATCAACTGTACACTATATCCATGTGATGTAAGTACAGATGGGCCAAAACTTACTTGACATGAATTTACTGAATATACCCTTCCCCAATCCAAACGCTCATCGGTGCTCGTAACAACCACGATTGGTGCTGACATTTAACACCTAAAACTATTATAAGCGGTGAGCCGAACTCAACCACGGACTTCTGGCTAAAGTTTAGGTCTGTGGACCAGTACCTACATTGCCGTTCAGTTCTGCTCATGACTGAGCAGGCCATGCCAAGTATTCCAGAGTGTGAGATCTATCTAGCTGCTCTCTACTTCGGTTAATATTAATGTTGTAGAATAATCTATAGGCACGTAGCTGATTATGTATTTTCTTTATCAAACACCCCCTTAGGGCCTCTAAACACAAACATATTTTGGTTGTGCACTCACTTTTGTTTCAAACACTGTGTATGAGCTGCAAATTTTGGAACAGGTCCTATTACTGCCCATGTTTGCGGCTCAGGCAATCCTTTTCTATTAAAGGGTTTGGCCACTCCACATAAGTGCCTTTAATTCATAAATTCAGCTGTCCTGTTACTTACTTTTGTACTGGGTGCAGACCCTTTGTGCTTCTTTGTTTACATCTCTGAGCTCTGCTGAATAGGAGGAGCTATAGTAGCAGAGTTATGACTCATCATAATCGCTCTTCCTCCCCCCTCCCTGTCTCTGTCAGTGAGGACGGACTGTGAGAAGGGAGAGATATTGGGTGATGCCATATGGATGACCGAATCAGTGAGAGACAAAGCAGAGGGCAGCATTCTGAGAACAGGGAGAGGCTGAGGCTTTCATAGGAGGCAAAGACACAGGTACGTGCACATGCAGAGACATGTCTAATGGAACGCATTTAATGGGGCCAACCCCTTAATAGTGGTGCATGTGTGGGTCTGACACACCAATGGCCCCTGGGAACCATTGGTCTGAAATTTTACACATGTCGTGTGCGGGTAGCCTTATACTGATTATTATATAGTTACATATGAAGACATGGAGAAATGTATAAAGAAGAAGCGCTTCTCACAGCCTGGCAGGTGTCCAGCAGGTGGTGTGTGCAAGAAATCTGGACGGAGAGGCTGTTGTATTGGTTCACCCTGGGGAAATCCCTGAGGTATCTGTAGAATGATTCCCTGGGTGATGGATGGGGAAGCCCATGGTGGTAAGCAGCCGTATCCAGGGATCAGACAGAGGCAACACTGTGCAAATCAACTTACAGTTCTTTATTGAACAGCAAGCAACGACCAAACACGATGAAACAGCTGATTCTTGGATGCTGTTCTGGACTTGAGTCTCCAGACTCCCCCTAACAGCTCCTGACCGGGAGAGGGTGCTATTCACAACTACCAGCCTGCCTTTGCATTGGCAGGGGTGTTGCACAGACTTCTTTATGTTCTTCGTGATCGTGTTCTGCTGATGGATAGAAGGAAACAGTCAGCAGCTTTGTGAAGGTAATAGCTTTTTAAAGATCGGTCATGGAGTATAATGGCTAAATTCACACAAACGTATGCACACCGGGCCGTATCCCTCCATGCATCCAATGCCGGTGTATGGGGGATATATGTATGGCCACAAGCTTGTGAATGTCGTGTGAATGTAGCCTAAGAATCTTATAAAGTTAAAAAGAACAGTCCGCTCAGGGAAAAGTAGAAAGGAGAGTATCGGGACAATTGGTGAGGTGAGAATGACTCTTTTTGGTTTTTATACTATTCTGACCTGCCTGGACATCCCCATTTTGGATCATGGACGTCCGAAACTGCAATAAAAAATGGGGGTTCCCATTTAAAATTTTAAAAGTTGCTTCCTGCACACCCCCTAAGGCGGTGGGTTTGGAGGCAGCATGCTGCCCCTCCCAACAGTTGCGGCTCTTGGGTTACTTCCTATCCCCGACTTGTAGTCCTCACTTACCCTCTGGATGTGTGCACCATGTTTGCTTCTTTTGAAGAGCGTTCTCACCCAGTACTGGACTGGCCCATAAGAGGCTTCTCCGATGGACCCAGATTCTAACCCAATACTCGACCCCAGCACAACACAAACCAATTTCAAGGTGCAACTAGGGTCTATTTTCTACAGTATAATGGAGAATTATTTTTATTTGGTGAGCCCAAGTGACCCAGTCTTCAGCTTTGCGCACCCTTTGCTGTTACCTCCACAGACAAACCCAGCAGACCCTCCTTATAAATAGCACTTTTCAGTACAGGAAGGTCCCCATACATTAAGGTTCCTAAGGCATTATGCATTACAAGCATGTTGAGAGTTTTCTATTTTCCTGACTTAAAGGGGTATTCTCGTCTGGGCACTCACATTCAGTTTCATTAATCTGCCATATATAAACATTTCTTCAATTGGATGTTATTAAAAAAAATGTTCCTATGCAACATAGAGATTCCTCTCCCTATTCCCAGACTCCTTTTCACTTCTATGTACCTGGTAGATGGGGTGCTGCAGGGGCACCCAGAAAATAAGATGAGTGCAGGAGGGATGCCTGCAGCACACATCCTACCAGGACCAGAGTGAAAAGGAGTCTGGAATAGGGAGAGGAATCTATGTTGTGATTGAGGGGAATTGGGGTGCAGTCTATAGTAAGGGACTGTACCATCTAAAGTCTAATACATGAAAATAAGAAATAAGGACCGTATGAGTTGTAAATTAGGTCATTAGAACTGCAGCCAGGGGGGTTGCACTATGCTCTTATTGTGCCAGAAAATTATGGATTTGTGCCAAAATGTGAGAAACTTCCAACACTATTATAGGGCTCTTAGCCAGTTTTTGGCCTTTTCCGACCCGTGTGGCAAAGAAAGTATGCATGTGAAGGAGGTCTGGTTAAAGAAAGGGAGACGTGGTCATTGAAAATTAGTCCATGCCCCCAAAAAATTAAGAAGGGTGCCCCAATCAGTTTAGACCCACTTACAGGATGGACCGAGGCCCCTATATAAATCCTCTCACCTGCGTTTTTATATGTATACACTAAAGTATAAGCCGACCAAGATAGCCAACGTCCCTAATTTTACCATCAAAAACTGTGCAAAACCTATTGACTCAAGTATAAGCCAGGGTAGGAAATGCATTGTCACAGCCTCCCAGGTATATAGCCAGCCAGCCCCAGATTATATAGTCAGTCCCAGTCAGTATATAGCCTGCCAGCCCCAGTAGCAATAGCCAGCCCCTGTAGTTTAAAGCCTGCAGACCCCCAGTAGTATATAGCCAGCATCCCCCAGTAGCATATAGCCAGCCAGCCCCCTTAAGTATAAAGCAGCCCCTGTAGTATAGCAGCACCTTAAGTATAAGCCAGCCCCTTGTAGTATATAGCCAGCCAGTTCCTCAAGTATACAGCCAGACCCATGTAGTATATAGCCAGCCCACGGTATTACAGTCAGCCAGCCTCCTTTACTATACAGCAGACCATGTAGTATACAGCCACCCACTGTGTATAAGCCAGCCCACAGTTGCCAAGCACATTAAAAAAATAAACTAAATACTACATCTTGGCGGTCCCAGTGCTCGGCGCAGCTCTCCGATTCTCCACTCTCAGAGGCTCCTCTTCTCTTTCTCTGCTGTAATAGATGGCAGAGCCGGCTGTTTACCGCAGAGAGAAGAAAGAGAGGAGCCGCGGGGAGCATGTAGGGACGCCTGAAGGTGAGTTAGTAATAAGTTTATTTTTTTTATTGCTGTTTATAAGCCGAGATTGTTTTTCAGCACATTTTTTTGTTGCTGGAAAAACTGGTTTATACACGAATAATATATCGGTACTTGTATTATGTATTATTGTATTTAATCTTTTACTGTATAAATAGTAGAAAGGCCACCGTCTCTCTACCAAACAGCAGTAACCTCGGTGTATATACAAAATTTATAAAAATTCAATACACTGACAGAAAAGATATAAAAAAAGTATTCTAATTTAATTTTATTTTTCAGCAAAAAAAGGGACCTGTCCGAAATTAACAATCAGTGTGATGTTAAGGGAGAGGGCAATTTTGTTGGACGCGCCACGGATGCTGGATTATAAAAAGTGTTGCCCTTACCGTTGTGGAGCCTGGCCAGGCACCCGTGTAAGGTAAATATAAATAGGGTCAACATGACAGGGACTGTCAGGATCTGGTGTGGGGATGTAGTTGAGTGACAGTCGTTAGATACCTATAGAGTAACGTGTCAAACTTTTGGGGGTGGAGGTGAAAACGGACAGATAATTTGCATCAGTCTGGCATTTGTTTTCTCAGATCTGCATAAACGATAAACTAGTGTTGATCAAATGAATATAGTAACAGCTCTAGAAACAGAATAGGGAAATGGAAATTGGAAATTATGAGGGGCATATTATTAGTGCAGGGTGGTGCTCGAACGTTCTATATTTTTCAGTGGCGGATCTAAGTGGGTTGTGGGGCAAGAGATTAATGAATTGGTGCATAGACTAAGGCCCGTTCCACAATTGCGAGTGTGAAGCGATGAACTGCGCATCAACACGCCGCTAACGCATGCGGTGCCGGGACATGCACCGCCGCAACGCTGAACGCGGTCATGAGTGAACAGCATGTTTTAGTGACACTCCCGTGGTTGCAGCATTCGGGCTGTGGATTTGCGGTGTGATGGAGTCGTAGATTATAAGATGGAAAAGTCCTGGGTTATACAAATAGGTTCGCAGGTCTGTTCTAAGTTGAATTGATATGTAGTCAGACGTATTTAGTAACGGTTATGCATTTAGTAATGTAGCCGCCAACAATTTTTTGGTCTTGTGACAATTGGATTTCAAAATGAAACCAGGATAACAATGAATATTGACCGAAACTATTGATAACTTATAGCGTTTATTGTAACTAGAGCTTTAGCCAACACCAGAGGCGTCCGTTTGTAACTAGGGGTCGTTGATGGTGGGTTGTAAGCAGGGGACCGCCTGATGTCTTTTGATTTTTAAAATAGTTTATAGCATTCCGTTTAGAATAAAATGTCGGTTCTGAATACACTATAACATAGGGCGCACGATTTTAAGAACAGACAGTCTGTACCCCAGCCACCGCGAAAATAGGAACCCCCTGAAAGTAAGACTTAAGTAGCAGCATGCACATCCCCCCCCCCCTACACAATAGGCTGTGACATGGGTTGTAGAATTATGGGGTAAAATCACTGACTGTTGGGTTGCAAATGCTACAAGCGGCTCCGGGAAAGAAGAGTCAGAGGAAAAGTGCCGAACATGAGACACGGGGCCAATGATTCCATGAAATAGAGTCCAAGAAATCAGAGTTCAGAGATTATAAGGATAGAAAGTTTTTGATATAATGGTACCTTAAATAGAAAAAATCTTGCTTTGTGCACAAATACCGGATTTTGACTAACCGATTGTGGTACAAGTACAAGTCAAAAGTAACATTTTATGATGGAAGTCAGAGTTATATGATGATGCATGTGAGGCAGGATGAGAAATTGTAAATGGTGACTTTTTGTTGCAACAATAGTGAATCTTGTTCAAGGAAAAAATAAGACATCGCCGAGAACCAATAAGACTTTACTGTGCTTCTTAGGAGCAAAACTTAATATAAGGACTACTGCCGGCACAATTATATTAAGGCAGATGGACAACGCTCCACTGAAAATGCGATTCGTTGTGATAATACTGGTGCAGCCACATTCATTAAAATCGTGCGCCAGAAAATTCAGGGTATCTGTTCCCCAAATTTTTGTTGTGCACCGTTAACATAGGAGTGGAGACACGTAAAATACGCACGGTTCGATTCTTAGAACGGACCAAGAGAAGAAGGTTCCTATTTGCACCACAAAGGGTTCCGTGCGCACAAATGTGGCGCAGACACTTTAAATACGTTTAATGCATGTGCACCTTAAAAAATTGTGCGTCCGACAGAAAACTGTCGTCGCCCTTCGTAAATGTGCCCATTAATTTTTATTATCTTTTGTATCCATATTACTAGGATGTATTTTAGCTTTTTGGCTTTCACTTGACACACCTTAATTTCTAATATGTTGAGTGCTTAAAAACGGTCGGAATATGACCAGGGCGTCTTCTGCAAAAGTTGGTACTTAGCGAAAGTATATGTCATCCATTCAAAAAAAATTATAGAAATCAATTTTCGATAACATGTAATTTGCAGTCTTCAACCATCATTGCCTCACCGGTCAAGTGATTATGCAATCGGTTCCCCATATGTATATATACATGAATGCTAATGGCAGCAGTTCTATTAACCATACTTACAGCAAACAGCTGCCTTGATGAATGTGACAGGCTGCACCCTGCTGGTCATTATCACTTTATAACGCGCCTTATAACTCTGGTACGATTATATATAACCATCTAGATTTTTTAGAAGGCATTTTTGCTGGATGCGCCTTATAGTCCGAAAAATACAGTGATTTCGATATCAATAGTAAAAGTACAAGGCGATGGAATATAAATGGCAAAATAGCAGGTTTTTTACATCCGAAAACACATACAGTCAATTTCTATGTCTGTTCAAAATAACATCTTTACGGCAGAAAACAACCCCTTATGAAAGCTTCATATTTTATGGTAAGATCCAGGTCTCAAATTTTCATTTATCCTTTTTGTCTTTCTAGGCCCAGACAATGAACATAGAGGAGAGGCTTTTCTTTATCATTTCTCCATGTCTTCATATGTAACTATATAACATCAGTGATAAGGCTACCGCACGACTGTGTAAAATTTCGAGCACAAACAATGGCCCCAGGTTCCCAGGGATCATCAAGGTGTCAGACCCAACAGTCACCAATAGTTAAGGGGTTGGCCACTTTCATTTATCTATGCCTCTATTATTACAGACGTAATTCTCCCCGCGACTACTTTACCATGTCCCGATATGTGATCCTATATGCACTCCTATAAAAGGACTAGTGAATATTTCCGTAATGTTGCCCAGAATGGTCGTGCTCTCATGCACATACCGTTATCGATGTTATACATAGTCTGCGTGCCTCTCTATGTACTTTGGTGTCGTCTCTTTCATGTACAAGCGGAAGGGTAGTCATGATACGTATTCTGCTCTACATGCTCTCCTCAATCAGTCAGAGCGTAAACACAGAAGCACAGAGGGTCTGCAACAGTACTATAACTGTGAAGTAGCACCGTGTCACTCATGTTCGTACTATTAACAACTACAGGAGTGGTGGAGACATTTCAGGGCCTTTGTATCCAATTAAGCCAGTTACAATTGGCCAACCAGGCCAGGCAATTTCCATTCGTGGTTAGGTGGCATCACCTTTCCCCCCTACCTACAGAAACCAGGCGTACTCTCCTTGCTGGGTCAGTAGAATTACCGGATCGTTCCAATAATTTTGCAGTCTATGGTATGTGGCCCACTTAGATACACCTAAACAGTATAGTGCGAGCACACAACCATAATTGTTTGTGTTTGAGGACAAAGGTGTGGTTTGATTAAGAAAACCCGTACATCACCGACATGCCTATAGATTTTAGGTTTGATGTTAAATGTCTGCACGAATCAGAAGGCTCTTGTATAAGTTTCAGCTGATCCTAACTGGTCACAAACTGATAGGGTCGATTGTTTAGAATACACACGAGCACATCTTGGTAAGTAATCTCTTGCCGTTCTACTACTGTTAGGAACCGTATGTAATTCCATATATTATACTATTAATATCTGTGGATTTTGGAGAATGATGACATAAAAAAAGCCTTTCTATACTTAGAAAAAAAAATGATTGTGTGGTTGTTAAAGTTTTGTGGTGTGGTCCTTTATTGAAATATTTTTAGAATTCCATATGGTACATCCAACAACATACTTCATAGAAGGTCAATTTCACCATCAGTATTGGCAACTTCAGTATAAGGTCTGACAAGGGTAAAACAGTAACAAACAGGAAGAACTTAAGGAAACCTACAATGAGGAATACTAGCAGAAGTAGAGTCTGATGGAGCTTCTCATGCTGCGACTCTGCCCTAATCTGTAATCAAAATCTGGAACCTAACTTGTCAAAAAACTTATGTTAGTAAATGTTAAATTAACGCAGCAGGCTTGCTGGGGCGTGAGTAGGGGCCTGACCGGGTCTCTGGGGTACTAAGGCTACTCCACGCCCAGCAGCCTCTGCAGGTTTAATACATATTACTAAAAAATACTAATACTAAATGTACATAAGTTTTTTAAATAAATTAGGTTAGATGTCAGGATCTATAATGCCAGATTAGGGCAGAGGCAGGAGAGATGGCACCTATCCATCTGATCTACTTCTGATAGTAGCATTCCATCAGGCAGGTTTTCTTTAAGGAGGAACTATTATACCTACAAACATTCTTTGGGAGCCTTCTACGGGGAGGAAGCTTCCTGGTTCTGTAGTTTGTAGCAAAAAGTGACATGGGAAGTGAATAAGATGCGATTGCGAAACATGCTCGTCCGAGTTTCTTGGGATGCCTCGGTCGAGCATTTAGGGGTACCGAAATGCTCGTTGTCGGAGAATACTTCCGCTCCGCCAGGAGAAGAAAATGGAAGCTCCCCGCCGTTGCTTGTTGGCGGCCCAGAGAACAGAGCAATCACAAAGCCAGGAGAATCGCACTCCACCCAGCATGACGTGGTAACTTTACAGTGATTAGCAGTGGTTGGCTGGACCAGATTCAGGTGACCCTGGGTAGACTAGCCGACTGCCCGCGCGCTCGGAATCATTTCTGTGTCTGGGCCGCTAGGTGAGGAGAGCTGCTGCTGGTCAGGGAAAGGTTAGGGTTTGTTTATTTAGTTACTGTTAGGCAGGAGTGATTCTCAAAGAATCCCAACAGGCCCTCTTAGGGCACAATAAACGTTCTTACTTTTTATTTTAATTTGCATCTAGACCATTTTGGAGGGAATAGCAGGGGGGGGACTGCTCGTATGTTGTTTAGTCTAGGGCACACATATCCATAGCAAAGACCGAAGTGGGAAAATTTAGTTAGGGGTGGGATTCCAATTAGGATTACTTCAGTGTCACCTCATCTGGCATAGTAGTGTTGCTTTGATACTTGGCTAGAAAATAGCTCAAGGGGAGGAGATAAAAGAGCTTACTTAGCATACCAGAGGTTATATTATTGGATTCTGTTTGATCTGTGGTGGCTGTACTTTCTGCAGTGCATGTTACTAGCCAATTTGAGCCAATTGGTAGTGAGACTGTCGACGCTTGTGTCTGCGCTAGTGACGCATCATCCATAGCAAAGACCGAACGTGGGAAAATTAGAGGGGTTGGATTTCAATAGGACCACAAACTCAGTGTATCTCATCGGCCATCGTAGTGTGATTTGGTACTTGGCTAGAAAATAGCATAGGAGATACAAAGAGTTAAACTTACGCATACAGTAGAGTTTATATTATTTGATTTCTGTTTTGATCTGCTGGGGGATTACTGTATGCAGGCATTGATAGCCAATTCTGAGCATATGTAGTGAGACTTGCGACCGCTGTTCTGCGCTTAGTGACGCACATATCCATAAGCCAAGAACCGAAGGTGGAGAAAATTTAGTAGGGGTTGGATTTCACTTAGGCAATAATCAGTGTCATCTCATCTGGCATAGTAGTGGTGCTTGATAGTGGCTAGAAATAGCATAGCATAGGCATAGATTGTTTGGTTTAAAAACTCAAAAAAAATAAACAAAAAACAAAAAAAAAAAAAAAACACAAACAAAAAAAACAAAAAAAAGTAAAAAAAAAAAAAATAAGTTATAACTCTATTTAAAAATGTTTAACCCGAGGCTAGGGCGTAGCCGGACGGGCGGGAGTGGGCGCCAAACGCTGCAGGGTCAGAGGGCCTGTGGTCCTGGTCGGGTGAGACACCACCTGATGATGAGGGAGCAGGGGACGCGCGCAGAAGCTACACTGCCCTAGGGTTCATGTTATTGAAGTTACTCGGGACTCACGTGTGGTATTGGCGGTTAGAGAGTTGAGGCCAGAACAGTGCGAACAGGTGATGTCGTGGATGCGTGAGCAATGCTTGTCGAGCAATTGGCACCACAGTCAGTCTTGCACGCAGTCCACCCAGTCAACGGAAATCGCCACTCCTCACCTCATGCACCTCAGCATCCTCCCTCCCAGTCTGCCCCACTCCCAGGAAATTGGCATTTGAACCCGGCAGATCGTGAGGAAGGACTGTTTTTCTGGACCCTTCCCACGTCACAAACCACTGTCGTGTGCTGGAGCAATTTCTCCGATGCCCAGTGTTTCAAACAGTCACAGTTGTGGGTGATATTGACCAGTTTGACGTAGGAAGTGTGTAAAGAGGTGTCCGAACGCTGAGTGAGAACACGGTTGTCAGACAGGGGGAAGTTGTTGTAGGGCGGAAGTGTCGCGGGGGGAGCAGATGAGGGAGATTGGCGGTTAGATGATGAGGTGCAGACCCAAGCGGGTGAGAGGGCCTGGGTGTTAACACAGTGCTTCTGAGACGGGAGGAGAGTCCTCGACCAGAACAGGTGTGGAAGAGGCAAGGGGTGGGCCAGACGAGAAGCGCAGGGACAGGAGCTGGTTGATCAGCGTCCAAATGTGTTAACTAGTGAAGCTCCGTGGCGAGGGCTCCGAGCGAGGGCTAGATCTCAACAGAAGTCTGGAGTTTCTTAAGGAAAACACGGATGACCGACGACTGTGGTGTGCACAATTTGCAATACCAAGACTCGCAGCAGGGTTCCACCAATAGCTTAACTACCACCAGTAGCGAAGGCATATGAATGCTTAAACACCCACTCACGTGGACAACAGGCCCGTTCACCTCAGCCGTGCAACGGACTCTCTTCCCAGTGTAGCTGTAGTAGACCCCTGCCCAGGACCCGCCACAAAAACCCAATTGTCGCCTCCACGATCCCACAGCATCCACAGCGTTCATCTCTCCATACCACAGACGCTGGATGCGAAAGCAAAATAAGTGCAACCCCCCGCACGCCAAGCGCCCTTAATGTGCACATCTAAGATGCTTAGCCTGGGAGATGCTGCCCTTATAGGACTACGTAGAGACCGAGGCCCTTTCGCAACTCATGGCGGCGTGCCCGCCCCTCCGGTATTCGGTCCCAACAGCCGGCACTACTTTTCACGATGTGCCGTCCCAGCACATGCACCAGGGCACGTGTCAGGACAACATCATCCGTGCCCTGGACCCACGCCGTTCTCTGACAAGGCCCACTGACACGGAACACGATCGGACGTAGTGCTGCGGGCAGGGCCACTATATATCGCATGAAGGGCACATGGGAACTCTGGTGGAGGCTGGGACGAGGTTGACACTGGTGGACTGCTCATCTACTGCCGGAACGCAGGGATTGCGGGCGGCCTACCGCGAGGTCCAGGTGTTTAGCGCTACTATGCCTCATCCTCCCCCACCCCTCCTCCACCCCCTCCGAGACTACCATCCGTGGGCACGGCGCCCATCAGTCGGTTAGCTCTAGCTCAGCAGCAGCAGTAGTGCGTCGCTAAGCGACACGCAGCGGTGCTCAAACTGCTGAGCACTAGGGCGACCCAAAAACGGCAACCGCCCCAAGAGCATACAGGGCATCACGGCGCAGACTGATCTGGGCTGGCACCGCTGACCTCAAGCGGGAAGGGTTGTGTGTGGACAACGGCCGGTTAACCTGGTGGCGGCTCTGCAACCGGCAGACTACCACATGTGCCATGACTTGGCCCATGGTTTAAATCTGATAGTTCAGCGTTTCCTCAAGACATACCCCCAATTTCTGATTTGCTCACGAGTGCGAGCCGCATATTGTTTTTTGCGGCATTAAGGAAGTCCAGCCACAGGTGCTGCCCTCTTCAGGGCAGCGCAGCGCCGCTTCAATGCCCGTGCACCGATGTTGTGCGGAGTGACCACGAGGGGATTTGGAATTCAAACAATGACCATGTTATCCAGGTTTAACAGCAGCCGCAGAGCGAGTTGTAGACTGCCAGATGTCAACTTACCACACAGAACTGGTAGTACAGGTCCAGTCAGCTTCCTCAAGTCTACAATGAGGAGTGGACGTGGAGTCTTGATCTCTTGTAGGGTGCTGAGTAACTTTGGAGTCAACAAAGAGGGTCAGTGGCGATGCCGCCTATCATCAGCCTTTCACCAATCCCGCTGCTGCCTGTGGAAAAAACTCGTCGGTCAGCATCTAAGTCGGAAGCTTGCGCCGTTCACAAGGGAAAGGGGAGGAAGACTATTCCCTGGTGATAGCCCAAAGCACCCTCAGGTTGTTTCTCAGCGCATATTCGAGGAGGTGGAGGTGGAGGAGGATGAGGAGGAAGAGGAGGAGATAGAAGTTGGTGAGACACAAGAGGGGACCATGTTGAGTCCTTTACTGTCAGCGCATGATGGGCACAAGAAGAGGAGTTGGAGGAGTGGAGGAGGAGGAAATGGCAGTCAGGCCAGTGAGGGGAGTGAATTCTACGCGTTGGTACTATGGGCGCATATGGCAGATTTATGCTAGGCTCGCCTATCCCGTGACACTCGGTTCAAAGATTTATTCCCAGCACGATAGGGTGTTCACATCTCCTGGACCCAACGTACAAGCAAATTCTTCACTTCATCCTGACAGAGGAAAGGAGGTGAGAAGCTGCATGAATACCAGCAGCCATGGTGCACAAGCTGAAACAGTATTTCCCTCTGACGCGCTAGCGGCAGGAGTGCACGTAGTTCTGGCGGACAAGTGCGAGGGGAGAGGTAAGGCGAGCAGGCAAGCTTGTCCAGCACTGGCAAGGGTACGCTTACAAGGCTTTTGCCAGCTTTATGTCACCCCAGCAAGACACGTCACCTGTCCCCAGTACTCGGCAGAGTAGGGCTGATCTTTACAGAAAGATGGTGAGGGAGTACGTAGCGACCATACCATCGTCCTAAATGATACCACAGCTCCCTACAACTACTGGGTTTCAAAGTGGACATGTGGCAGACGAAAATGGACGCCTGGAGCTCTGGAGGTTCTTGCCTGACCTGCCGCTAGGGTCTTGCTTACGACGGGGTTTTCAGTGCAGGGGTGGCATCTCACGATAAAGGTAACCCAGGTCGACGACAGCGCTGACAGGCTGACGCTTATAAATGAACTAAAGCTGGATGTTCTCAGATTCCAATCTCCACTCAGGTGAAGGAAGCCACCTGAATAATTGATCCACTCCTCTCCTCCTATTTTCCTCCTTCTCCTCCTCTTTACAGTAAAGCAAGGGAGGAAAATGGCTATTTTGACAGTGGCCCACTGGCTCTTGCTTATAGTACTTCATGCATTTAATTTTTCTGGAGGGCCACTACACGGTCCTCTGTTTGAAAAAATTTTGTGGGGTGCCACATAAGGCACTCAATCTATTCATTTACTGGCGGGGCCACCTACCTGCTCTCTGGTTTTGAAACATTTTTGGAAGCCACATACAGGCACTCAATCTATTCCATTTTTACTGGAGGGCCACCATACCTGCTCTCGGGCTTGAAAACTTTTGGACTGCCACAAACAGGCACTCAACCTATCCATTTACTGCGAGGGCCACCACTGCTTCCTCTGGTTTGAAACATTTTGGGACTGCCACATACAGGCACTCAATCTATTCCATTTACTGGAGGGCCAATACCTGCCCTCTGGTTGAAAATGTTTGGGACTGCCACATACAGGCACTATCCAAATATTAAATTGTTCCATAGCAGCCTCCACACGTTGTCTCCAGTGCTACCTACAAAAGTCGTCCATATAGCTGCCCCATATCGTCCCCTTATCAAAGAGGTGTGTCAGGCAGAAATTTGGGTTGTTTTCATGGATTCCACCATCAAAGTTGTTAAACTTGTCGCCCCCGCTGTGTTATCCACAAAATATATACTGGCAAACTTTTACCATAGAGTATTATTTCAGCGCTTCTGCGCATTGTTTACATTCCCCTCACCCGGCATATACTAAACTATAAGAACGCTATACACTTGATCTTATACAAAAAGTCTGTAGAAGTGCTGTTTGGGGAGTAGCCTAGAGACAGGGGCTTGAATTGGCGAAAGCTCGCTGGCAGCGGAGCGCCAGCTCCATGCGAATCATTGCGTCTTCCTGCGCATCTGGTTTCATTCCCCTCACCCGCATATCCCAAACGTAATTTTTTTTAAGAAACGCTACCTACAACTTAAATTGGTGTTCAGGCTGGGGACCGAGTTGACCCTGGGCTGGTCAATTACTGCGACGCAGAGAGAATAGCGGGGCCTACCGGTCCAGGTCTCAAGCCTTACTATACTCCTCCCACCCCTCCTCCACCTCCTCCTCCTCAGAATACATTCGGGGCATGGCGCCATAGTCGCGTATGTAGCTTAGGCACACGTCAGCAAGTTGCGTCGGCTAAGCGACAGCAGGACGGTGCTGAAACTTGCTGAGCCTAGCGAATATTGATAAAGGCACACGCCAAGGCTATACAGGGCATTCCCACATCAAAGTTGTTAAACTTGTCGCCACACCTGCTGTGTGTTAATCCCACAAAATATATTGCAAAACTTGTTTACCATTTAGGGAGATTATTCAGCGTTTTTGCCGAATCTGTGTACATCCCTCCCACCCGCCATCTCCTAAACATCTGGATAGAACGCTAATACACGTTGATCTTATACAAAAGGTTCGTTAAAGTGTGTTTGGGAGTTGCTAGGAGGACAGGGGCTTGGATTGGCAAAGTGCCATGGCTGCAGGCGCCAGCGCCATCCAGATCCAACTAACATAGTTGCAGCACTTTAATCTAACTACTAGTTCACTGCCTCCTAAGAATAATTAATAATAATCTTTATTTCTATAGCGTCATCATATTCTGTACGCTTACAAATCATAGGAACAAAATACACATGTTAATGCTAACAGAGCACAACATTTGTATGGATACAACAGGAGTGAGGTCCTGTCGCCAATGAGCGTACGGTTGATGAAGATGATGTGGTAACACGAGGTAAAAGAACTATTAATGGTTCAAGTCTTCTTGGAGGGAATAGAAAAAAATAATATAATAAATGAATTGCGGTCGCTTTGTGAACAACTAGCGTCATTATAGATACCGGTACAGGGGAAGGGGGACTGCAGAGAAGTCTGGTGCCGTTGTGGTGCTTGCGATAACAGGGAGGACGCACACAGAGGGTAGTAGAAGAGTTAAAATTTCATGCAGTTAATGAGTAGTGTGTATGGCTTTGCCAAAGAAAGGGGTTTTTGTAAGAGCACGTTTGAAAATTTGGAGGGTTAGGTTTAGTCTGATAGCCAGGGCACAGGAGCAGTCAATAGAATGGTGCAGCTCTAGAGAGCTTGGAGAAGCGAGTGGGAGGTCCGACTAGGGTAGAGGTTAACTAAGATCTGAAATAAATGTTTTGGTTGGATTTATGAGTGAGCAAGAATTACAGCGCTGGACCTCCACATCTATATGAGCCTTAGTTTTTCAACAAATTGGGGCTCATTTACTAAGGGTCCGCCGAGCGCATTTTCATTCACAACGGTTTTGTGCCAAATTGACCCACGATTTTGGCGCACACGATCGATTTTGGCGCATTTGCGTCGGCTTGCACGCAACAGAAATGGGGGGGAGGGCATGGCCGTCAGACAACCTGATGGATTCAGACAACGTGCAAGATTTAACAATTAGAATTGTGTCACAAGACACGCACTTACAAGCACCAGGAAGAAGAAGGTGAACTCCGGTGGACCTCGGTGCGGAAGCGACGGATGCAGGAACTCGGGCGCACAATCTTTGTGAATCACGGCAGACCTGAATCCTCATCAGACAATGCACCGCGGGATCGCGACAGGACCGGGTAAGTAAATCTGCCCCATTGTGTGTAGCAACCTGGACAGTCTAATACAGGGGAACCTGTTATCAGGAGCCTTTTTCGTGGCTCCCTCATGTCCCCACAGAGAATGTTCCCATAAAGAATATTTAGACATCCCCAAAGTGTTTATATAATAAAACCGCTTTTTCCCAATAAAAAGAAAAATTAAATGAAAATTGACCTTTTTCTCTGATGGTCAGCGTGAAGCCCTTTCCCCCCTGCCCTCGGGAACTGCTTCATCATGTGTCTATTTCAAATTAAAAATCACTCCCATCTCCCTCCTATTTGTAATAGATGCATGACAGAGCGGTTTCGCGAAGGTGAGGGGAAAACCACTTCTCACTGGCCACTGCCTTGGGGCACGGGACTCTTCAGAGAGAAAGGTACACTTTCATTTAACTTTTCTAATTTAACAGAAAAAAAAAGTTTTATTATAAAAACACTTTGGCAATGTGTACGCTATAATTAATGGGGAAATGGGAGAGGCAGAAAATGGGCTCCCATGGGCTTATTTAATATTCTGTGATACATAGGGGCACATTTACTTACTCATCCGAAGGAGTTCACAGAAAGTGCATTGTCCGCCGAGAATGCACTCTGCCACGATTCACTAAAATCCTGCACCCGATATCCTGCATGTGTCACTTCCCCGCTCAGGTCCAGCAGAGTTCACCTTCTTCTTTCTGGTGCACAATTTGAAAGTTAAATTCCGCGCTCAGTCCAAATCAGTCGGATTGTCTGACAGCACGCCCCCCAATTTGTGTTGCATGCCTGCCAGCGCAACTGTGCCAAAAAATGATCCCGTGTGACTCAATCCCACCTGACACCTGTTAAATACCTGTCAAAGCCCTGAAAATCCAGAAAATGGTGCAAAGTCTGACGAAAGTGCGATCCGCGACCCTTAGTAAATAAGCCCCATAATGTCTTGCAGACAATTGATTGGAAATTATTTCACATTACCTGCTAAAATCATCCTTGCTACAGGGAGCGTATGGGTTATTATTCATCAAACACATTCTATACATAACTTGCAGCATATAATAGAGTCTATATAAATAAAGCACAAATAAAGCAGGATGTATATTCTGATAAATCCCTTCTCATTGTTCAACTGAAATATCCCCCAAGTCTTTTTCTAACTCTATGAAATCATGTTCTTGCCCCCATTTCCATTAAATATTCGATCGACAACAGAATCTGTGACGACTAGAGATGAGCGAACATGCTCGTCCGAGCTTGATGCTCGGTCGAGCATTAGGGTACTCGAAACTGCTCGTTACTCGGACGAATACTTCGCCCGCTCGAGAAAACGGCGGGAGCTGCCATTTTCTCGAGCGGGCTTGCATGGTTCACAAGTAAGAAAACACTAACTTACCTCATTTTCCCACAGGTGTTCCAGCGCTTCACCTTGCATGGTGCTCCAGGACTGTGTGATGAGTGGGAAGTCTCAGTATTGCTATAGTCAATAAGCCACTGAGTGGTGATGTTCCAAATACACTGGGGCAGATTTACTTACCCGGTCCATTCGCGATCCAGCGGCGCGTTCTCTGCGGTGGATTCGGGTCTCCCAGCGATTCACTAAGGCAGTTCCTCTAAGTTCACTAAGGCACTAAGGCACTGAAGTCCGCCGAGGTCTGCACGATCCATTGCCGGGTGAAGGTAAGTGCGTTACAGGGAAAATTGGCGCAAAATGGAAAAATTCGGTTAACTCGTCGCAAAAACGCGAATCGGGCCCTTAGTAAATGACCCCCAATGTGTTCCAAATTGTTATGGAAAAAGTGTTTAGAAGCGATAAGGTAAGAATCACTGAAAGCTATTGTGCTATTAGCTATTGTGCTAATTAGTTTGGCAGTTGTGTCCAATTAAAGACAAGACTACTTAAGCAAGACACGGCTTAAGGGGATGTCGTCCCCACATTATATAAGCACCCTACATTTTCAGAAGCCAAATGTGGAAAGAAAGGAATGATGTCGCCTGCTGAAGAAACAAAATTGTGGGTTTTTACGGTCGGCAGACTACTAATCAACATTGCCAAACCTTCTCTCGTGATTCTATCGCTCCATCGAAGTATGTGCTGATTCACAATACACACACCGTGTGCTGCTGATAAGGTAAATTAGGTACTTTTCCAACTGCCAATTGTGCAGGTTAAAGATCACTACGAAAATGCATTTCATGCCTAGCAGATAATATTTGGAAGATGTCTGATGTCCTCCAATTGCCCACGAACAACAGATGTCCTTCAGAGGTTTGCAGCTGGGCGTAAGCCATCCTCAACCTCCTCTATTCCACTGCACAACATAAACGGCTCCATGGCCAAACATACATGACGGGAACTTCAAACTGTTTTTGGTTCACGCATAATGTAAATGCCGTGCACCGCTCGAAGGTCCGATGTGATGGAGGATGTCGGTTGATTGAACCCCATTTGCACGAGGTGGTATAGTAATGTTTGGCTGGAATCATGGGAGTGAGATTGGTCGTCCCTTTTAGGATCCCAAAGGTAAGATGAACGCCATAATTTGTATGTGGAGTTTCTCAAACACCCATTCTCCTGCCATGTTCAAGAAAAGAACTTTGCATTCCATCAGAAATCGCAAAACAATTGAGCAGAAACCATCCAAATTCAATGGGCGAGAGAGTTCAGAAGCTCCTTTCAAACAAGGGGTCCTATGTCAAAATGTAACCTCACCTAAAAACTTTTTTTTCCTTTTTTATTCCTTGAAAGGGTTATTCAGTTTGTATAACCTGCTAATTGCGTATAATATTACAAATGACCATTATTTTTGTTCATAATAAAAATGAAAAGTTGAAAACTCTGCTATGTGTAATAATTTAGAACACTTCTGAGTGTTGTTGATAAAAAATAATTACAATGACTGCATTGCATATAGGTAATTTTCTGAAATATGCATCATTATTGCAATTAATTTGGAACACATGTCACTGACTTGAGGACCATGAGCTTCCAGAAATCTGATGCAGCCACTAATTTGCTGTAGCATTGCCAAGCATCCATCTCATCATTTCAGATCCCAGTAACTTCAGCATATTTCTTAATGAATACACAAGGGTGGTTGACATACTGAGACAATGGGGCGCATTTTCTAAGATTAGTGCAGTCTGTATTATGTGCAGTTTGCCGGTGTATAGTGCAGAGGCCAAGATTCAGGATTTCTGGATTCCTCCTGAAGAGACATAACAACGATAAAATATTTACCAGGGTATATACTCTCTCGCATAAACTTTAGTTTGTCAGGCTTGCAGGGTGTGGATCCTCTGGACCACCTGCAGACGATGACGTAAGCACTACCGGACCGGAGTCTAAGTGGTACCCGGTAACACCAGAGCCCCCGCAAGGCGGGTTAGACAAGCTGCGGTGGTACCACCAGGTCGTTCCTCAGGCGTGACTTGTCTGCATGGCGGCCAAGTAGAAGTACAAGACGGCAGACAATCTCGTGTGTTGAAGTCCAGGCACAAGGTCAGGGCAGGCAGCAAGGTGCATGTCAGAGTCCGTCCAGAGTCAGCAACAGGAGTTCCAAGCAGAAGGGTAACGGAACACAAGCACACAGACAAGCACACGGAGACACTGTACACAACCAACACGTGAACATGGAGCTTCAGGTACACAGTAACACGGAGAGGTCAGTTAACACTGAACACGAGAGGTCAGGTAACAGAACGGCAGAGACACAGAACGCAGGAATTGCAAATAGTTTTTCTCTCACTGTGAGCACAAAGATCCCGCAAGAGATACAGGAAGAGGCAGGCTTAAGTATTTTTAGTGAAATTGCCAGCGCCAATTAGTGGCGCCTTGCCCTTAAATTTCCGAAGTGGCGCGTGCGTGCCCTAGGAGGCGGGGAACGCGCTGGCACTGCTGCCGGAATCGTCGTCGTGTAAGAAGCTGGGGACTGGGGCAGACGCCGTGAAGGCGTGTAAGAAGCGGTGCCCCTGCGACACCGGAGGGTAGGTCGCAGAGGCCCGTGACATTACCCCCCTTTGGCCTCCCCTTCTTTTGGACTGAGGAACCTGTGGAGAAAGAGAACGATCCAGGATGTCTCTTTCGGGTTCCCATGACCTCTCCTCCGGGCCGAACCCCCTCCAGTTGAAAGGGTAGAAATCGTCTCCCTCTGACTGTCTTCATATCAAGGACCTCTTTCCACCTCAAGACACCAGAATATGCAGCTTCAGAGCACATGAAGGCACAAGGTACATGCCGGGAAATTGATTCAGACGACAGGTTTCAGCAGGAGCATGAAAATAATTCGTATGCGCATAGCGAGGGAGGCGGAGCTTATATGCCACTGGATAAATGCCGGTAAACACCTCGAACGACCCTGGAAACGTGACCCAGTTTTGTAACTGGGGATCTTCAACCGAACATATCTGGAGGAAAGCCCACTTTATCTCGGAGAGAAGATGGGAGGAGATCTGCGTCTTTTATCAGTCTTAGTGCGGCAACACTCTGAAGCAAAGACCGACAAGTTCTGTTCCCAGAGATTTTAAGGTCCATTACCAACTCTTCACAGCAGGGACATCAGCAGACCGAGAGAGGTAGGGTGGACGTGGAAGTCTCCCCTACCACGAAGAAGGAGCGTCGGAGCCGGCAGACTCCAAATCCAGGGAGTTATAGGAAGAATTCTGGCGCATGGGAGCAGAGCGGACCATGTCGGTCCTTCGGTCGGAAACAAAATGCGAAGATAGCAGCCTAGGTTTGATTAACCCTCTCAACTTGTCCGTGGACTGAGGATGGTAAGCAAACGAGAAGTCCAGTTTCACTTGTAGTTGATGCACAGGTACCGCCAGAAACGGAAACAAACTGGACCTGCTCGGTTCGAGACTATGCGCTGAGGCAGTCCATGTAGCCGGAAGATGTGCTGAAGAACATGCTTGCAAGACGTGGGGTTAACGGCAGGCCTGGCAGGGGAACAATTGGGGCATCTTGGGAAGCGGTCGTCACCACCTAGATAACGGTATTTACCCCGCAAGCATGGAAGATCGGTTAATAAAGTCCATTGCCACGGGCAGCTGGGTATCGGTAACGGCAAGAGAAGACCACTGTTTAAGACGGGAGTGCGCTTGTTTTGAGCACAGTATGGTGCAGACGCCTACAAAGTCCCGGTACATCCTTGACCATATCTTGCCACCAGTAGTGTCGGAAATGAAGGCGAGAGAGCGCTGCAACCCCAGATATGCCCAGCCACAACGGGACGCAATGTCCCCAAGTCATATCCTCCTCCAAGGGCGGGTTGACATATCCTTGTCAACAGGAATGAAGCCAAGCGCTTGACCCAGGTAAGTAGTAAAACTTCTTTCTTTTAT